>JARKHS020034228.1:0-60000 GCA_030143305.2 Amblyomma americanum | reverse complement strand
CAGCACCTGCCATCGCACGGTAGTGACGCATCGCTTAACTGCTGCACCGCTGTGCGAGGAGTGGTATAAATACTCCCAGGGATGTATGAATGTAAAGTCAAAAATTACGAATTCCGCGTACATGATGATTAACCTACTAATGCTATCGCGTCATACCCTCCAGATTTTTTTCTTTTTGTATATTTCCACCATGCCTATTTTGACGATTGGGGGCTGATATTTACTAAAAGAATGAATGATTTTTTGGGATGTACCACACCTTCTATAATACCATTCTTTGTGTTTTCGTCAGTGCAATTCGTATTTTTGCTTCCGCTCTATGTGAAATAGTTCAAGCGGGAACAAGTTTTGTTCCTTCTCTTTCTCTTGTTCTTTTCTCTTCATTGGTTTTGTTTGTTTGTTTGTTTGCTGTGGAGTCGCCACATATTGCATCGCAGGAATTATATTCTTTCCCGTGCGCACGCATATCTGAAACTCAGCATGGTTGTAGTCAACTAGAGAAGCAATACTCGAAGGATGCCACCTATTCTTTCTCTCATACGCTTAAATTTTTACCATTACACGCTTCCATTGCCTGCTGAGGTTGTTTTTATTTGTGGTTACATCTTTTATATGCAAACGTAACTAAAATTTAATTATGAAAGTAAATATCTTCGTTATTGTGCTCGTACAGATCTTTCCTTAATGCGAAGATTTCAAGCTGAGCGTGCACATTTCAGCAGGCAATGCACGCGTTCACTTCAAAAACCATATCAAAGTATGATATAAGGTGTGTAAGAAAACAAATGGCGTCGGTTTAGCTCTGGTTAAACCTGGAGTGACGCGATAGCTACAGCTGGCCGGGTGGAACTTGCTCAGTTGAATTGCAAAGTCAGTCTTTCGCCGCTCCGTTTCGCTGGGCGTCCCTTTTTCGCCTTCGTCCCACTTGACACGGCGCATGCGCACAGCTGTTGCAGCTCGGTTTCGCCGGCGCACCGCGCCGCCGGCAGCAGCAGCTGCTCCGCATCACGTGACCAACCACGTGACCAGTCACGGCGCCGCGCCGCCGGCACCTGCTCCGCCCAACGTGACCAACCACGTGACAGCGTGGTGGCGCGCTCAAGACGTGGCGGCGCAGCCACAGGGTGGTGGTGCAGCCACGCTGAACGCTCGAAATGCTACCGTAATGTAGATATCGCTACAAAACAAGCATGGCTTGACAATTAAGGTTTTCTTTTCGCAGTGTATCACAGCAGCATTGGCGAAGCAAGAATAGTCATTTCATCGTGGCTTCACAATACAATCCATGCATGCCGACCCTGCAACGCACGTTGCCGACTATTTGTTCGAGCAATTTACCCACACCAGCTGACGTCTGCGCAAGTTTAGGATTTCGGTTTGCGTCATCACTCAGCAACTAGGCGTGCAGCAGGACAATAATCCCCAGACAGTAGACCCAGCCTTTTTATCACAAGCCTAGAATCGGCAAGCACAAACGTGTCTGCACAAAATATGCCTGCCACTTAGGTGTAAACAGCCTGCCGATGTACCAGGTTCTGAAGAAAAAAAAAGAAAAAAAAATGGCCTGGCTTAGCTTATGGTTAAGCCTAGGATGCGAAGCATACGTCGTTTGGCAAGCCGTACTTCTCGTTCTTCTCCCGTTTCCGTGGCTCTTTGTAACTTGCGCTTTGCGGTCTGGCGAGCCGCCCTCTCCCAGGCCGACATCTAGCTGCTCAACTGACTCAACGAGTGCGTCGCCTTTTATACAATTGCGTGACGTCAGTATCTCCTAGCGGTAGGAGCGGGAGTTAGGCCGCCGGCGGAGGCTGCGCGTCCGCAAGCGAGCGCACGAGTTGAGCCCCAGCTTTCACAGCTGTTGTGACGTTATATCACGTGGTGCGCCGATGTAGGTCAAGTGGTAGCTACGCGGCCGCGCGCGGCGCAGCAAGGAAGAGCTCGGTTGTGCGGCTAGTATGCTTCGCATAAAATATATTTTAACCACAAGTATTAAACGGTCACTGAAAATATCGCACTAATTTTTTTAACTAAACGCACTACGTTCCTGGCTGTGCACTTTCAAACCAACTTTCAGTGAATTTTAGCTGTTGCTGTGGCTCAGTGATTATGCTGACCGGCTGCTGGCACGAATGACACGGGTTCGATTACGGCAGCGGCGACCGCATTACGATGAAGGCGATATGCAAGAGACCCGTACACTGTGCAATGTAGTGAAAGTTAAGAAACCCCAAGTGGTAGATATTATCGAGGAGCCCTACACTCCTGTATGCCTCATAGCCTCAGCCGCTTTGGGAAGTTAACCCCATAAAACCTAGAACAACCCATTTTATTTGGCACTTTTTCCACTCCACTCTACAAGGCTATGCCGCTTGAGAATATGTCAAATAGAAAAATGAAAAACTGAAAACTGAGGAAGAGAAGGAGGAGGAAACGAAGGAATAGGAGGAAAGGGAGGGAGGTTAACCGGATTGGATTGGATTGTAAAACACTTATTGCGTCGAGAGCAGGTTGCAGGACCCTTATCAAAACGGTTTATCGACAGTATACAGACTTATTATAGACTCTATTGCCTTCCTATAGATATTTCTTTTTCTCTATTTATAGTCTATAGAATACACTTTTTTAGACTTTAGTCTATAGAATGTCTATAGACTGAAGTCTAAGAATAGTGTATGATTATAAATCTATAGATTGTCTATAGACTGTCTATTGGATTTCTATTGCCTAAAGACTGTTCTTTAGGGTTTGTCTATAGAGAGTTCATAGACAATATAGAAGGAAGTCTACGGATAGCCTATAGCCTGTCTAAAGAAATTTTTATAAAGGGAGACACATACTAGGCCTGCGCGTGAGGAAAAGGGTGAGGGTATAAAAAAATGAAGGGGAAAAGTTTTAAACTGAGATTTCAAATATTCCAATCAATACGCGCTTCTGTGATGAAGTGCGAGCAAATACATACCGCGCAAGAGTTCTTATTATTATTCAACGGAAACCACTTGGGGTCCCTCGAATAGTCTAGCGCGGCATATACCACTCCGGGCCACTTCTCAGACGTCGAAGCGGCTCAGGTTTCCTTAAAAGCGCACTCGCCACGTCTCAGAGCCGCCTCAGCTCGCTTGCGTCCTCGCGCACCGGCCTCGCTCTCCGGCTCACCCTGAGCCGACAACTTTTAGCACGCGCCTATAAGCGCTCTTCGCTCTGCCGAAGCAGCTGTGAATAATTCAATCAGAGCCCATGCGTCGCGCCCCCGTGGCACGGTCTCCGCTGAACCCGTTGCGATCCTTCTTTGGCGCCGTCTTAATTTCGCGGATTAATTAAGACTAAGCAGCGCGCCTCTGGCGCATTCATAGCTTGCGGTTGCGCCAGTTTTCGCCGACTCCGGAGGAAGAGGAGGCGGCTTCACGCATTCACGTCACGGCACAACGTTCTTCGAACGGTAGGCTTAAAGGAGGGCGACCCCTATTTGGGAGCACACAGTCGGAAGACGGGTTGAGAAATGCTCTCCTACCGACTCGTTCAGCCGGTGAAAGACCAGACGGGAGCGCTGTGAGCTGCGGAGTAGAGACAATAAGAAAGGCGGACGCAGTCAAGTGCTTTGCACCCAGTGGAGTGGAGAAAGAAATAGCCCGGAACGCTCTCGTAATGCTCGGAATGGTCGCTATGTTCTTAGACTTTCTCATAACTTGCGTAACGACAGAGGTGAACAATAAGTAAAAACAAAATACCTTTTCTCGATTCTCTCTCGATGGATTCCTAAGAATACATCCCAAATAGAGGGCTGGCTGCACTCTACCACTGAGTCGGTTCGAAAGGTTTAAGCAAGAAAGTAAGCATCGAAGTCGACTGAATGCATTAGCGTTGGCCGAAGTCATTCACTTTAGCTTAGGGGCCAGTACATTACTGAAGGCAAATATAAATGGTGCAAATATTTCTGCGTGGTAACGCCAAATAGTTTGAACGCGCCAAACTGTTTTTTTTTCACTTTTTTTTGCACCAACTCTTGGATTCTTCTGCAGCAGGAGGGTTTTAGAGGCGCCTACACTCGCCGTAATATCTAATAGGTATAAACAATTTTAGTCAAACGCAAGTAATGACAATTGCAAGCACAAAAGTAAATTTCAGTCTACACCGCACACGTCGGGGGAGTTGCAAACATGGAATGCATTGCAGCGCCGGCGTTGAACGTACCAAGACGACTCGGATCAGTGCTATCTGCACCCTTTAAATAGGGGTCGACAGGTCGCTTAACTGACTGTTGAACGTACCGCCGACTTCACCCGCTATTGCTCTTTGAGCTGGGCCGTGAGCTTTGTCTCCTTTGCTGCCTTCATATATCAACGGGGCGACTCCACCAGCCGCTTCTCTCTCCTGCTTGGTAACGCCCACTCAGCATCCCTCGTTGTTTTCGCTAATTACGCGCTGCAGTGTTCGTCAGCCTGTTTTCAGCCTTAGCGACGCGTTCGGCCACATAAAGGAAGCAGCCGCGTAGTGACAAGTTCAATTCCTTTTCTGCGCTGACGTTAAGCCTGTATAGTGTCTCCAGTCTAAAGGATGCTTTCCACCTTTCCGCTTCGGTGTACGGGTGTAATTCCGCTGCTGGAGAACGTGCGGAAGCGCAGAAGAGACGGATGAAGAATAACGAAGGAGAGAAGTATGACAATTTATGCCCCTCTCTCTTGTGTCACTGTACAGACTTTGTGCTTTCAGGCCGCAGTTACCAATGCACTCAAAGAAAAAAGGAAGAGGTGGGGGGGGGGGGGGGGATACACTTGCTACTTGCAGCGAGTACCACCATCCTCAGCATATACCAGTTACCACACACAGTGCGGGTTGTTCTGGAGTTAGGCTTTTGATCGTAGTCAACAGCCTCGCAAAAATGCCGCAAAGCAGAGAAAATCGAACAGATTTTCCTTTCACTGTTCTCATGTATTGTTTCAATGAGGAATCCTTCGGCCTGATATAAAAAAAAAACAAATCTCTACCAATTGCACCGCTTCGGTGCATAATTGCTGCAATGCAAAGAAGCACGGAGCGTGTCAGATCACAAGGTAATGGTGTTACGCATGCCTAGAATCTGGAAAACTATAGGATGGCTGTCCGACATGCCAATATCGGTGTACTGCGGGCAAAACGTGATTTCATGGAGCGCATCTATAGCTGTTTACTCCGTGCTATTGGGAACCAAAACGACCTACCTGATTACTTGACTTTCTTAAATAAATCGGCTTTTAAACTCGATGCGCTAGACTTCAAAGCTCGGTGTATTTTGGCATTGTGTATTGTAGCCCTCCATCGAATTTAGTTTGTTGCTACCAAGCTGATATTTAATGCAAAACTACGGTGGTCGAGTGGTTGCAGGAGTCTGGAACTAAAGCTGCTCTATTGGCGCAGGCGTTGGCTTCAATACTGATGGGAGCTCAGTAAAAGCTTTTTCCTTTCTGCTGGAAATCATTCAGATAGGAATTTTGGCATTAGAGGCCGAAGCATGAATTTCGGCGTAAACTACCAGGCTGGTCTCAGCTTTAGACACCTTGATTTCACAGCGATTTCACTGCGATGTTTGTACTGTTTGCCGATAATGGGACGAAAACCATTTCGTGCATAGTACGAAAGGCACGGTACACTTACGGGAAATCAATACACAAAAACAAAGGTTTCAAACGAAGCACTTATGTCCAGTCGCGATGCGAACTGCGGCCGTCCGAGTAGTGGTTTTAATCTCGCTGCACGTTTGTCGAAAATAGAAGCGCCTGACGCAGTGCATAAAGTACGCCGCTCCAGTTCGGCGTTCCAGCAGGTACAGCCCAACAACATGTTTAGCTGACTTGCCGTTGCACATTACAAACGCCCGGACAATCAATAATGGTAGCGTTGAGGCTCTGCCTCGTCCATAGCCATCAGTGGAGTAGTTGTGTTGTTCATCTCTCTCTAAATACACGCAGCAAAGTCAGCCCATTGCAGTAATATTTACAAGGTTTTTAAGCGTCAATAAACCGCTGCATCTACTTTGAATAGACATGTTAAAAAATTCGCAAGGACAGCTGTTGATGCTTTTACCGAAAGTGGCCTCGGTTCGGCCTTAGGACGTCAATTCCCTGCAGCCTATGGGAATAATCTGGTCTGGTGATGTCATTTCCCTCCAGCCAATGGGAATTATCCCGTCTGTTGACGTCACTTTCTTCCAGCCAATGGGCGAATTTTATGACCAACAATAGACTTCTTTTTTTCCGGATGAGGTTTGTAACGTCGTCGCATTTAAACCGACGTCCGGATCCCCTGTAAAGCCAGTCCCCCAACCCCCAATAAAAGACTATGTGAGAGGAATGGCATTGCACTTCACAAATGCAATAAGAAAAAGGAAAAGTAGTTGAGAGAGAAAAAAAGGCTTGGTCTACCGATCATTTGGCTATCGTCTATATCATTTTTTTTAGCAAAGGCCGGTCATATTGCGTCCACAAGCCCTCTATGCTGGATATCTTTGAGAACAGTACTTTCTTTTCGAAAACTCTGGGACAACTATTTCAGAATACTCCAATTATGTTTAGGAACATTGTGATGTTCCAATGGAAACAAATTATTCGGACTAGTGATGAAAAGAAAAAGCGTAATGTCTCCGTATGCGCTTTGTGGAATCCCAAAATGTGTTTAAGCTGCGGTTTTTGTAATGAATCTTCTGCTAACCCGCTACGTCTCGAATATTTCTTGTCTTGACGTTTAGACCCAGTCAGAACTTATTATGCCAAAAGCGTTGCCTAATTAATGGCTGCACTTTTTTTCTCTAGACAACCTAATTATTACACCCCCAAATTCTTACGTTGATTGAATTTTGTTCACTGTTTATTTTATGCAAACGTTTTGAGCAATCGTTGCAGTGTTATTCCCTCCCCCTTGAAGTAAAGCCGGGAGAGGGGGTGCCAGTTTACAGGCACGAAAATTGTATAGACAAATCTAAGCAATGAAAGTGATTAGCATTCACTGATGGTTCTCTGCGCATTTATCCAAATGTGGCAGCTTTCCTCAAATCCGGTGACTTTATTACTAAACACTGACATAACTTTCCCTCACTCCGGGTGCTTTTTACAAACAAATTTCATTCCGGTTTTGGCAAAGGTTCTTTCATGAGCCCTATTAGCGCGATAGCGTTAAAGTTCCTGTTAAGCCGTGAAACCGGCGCAGTTGGCGCCGTCACCGTTGTGTGCGGAAAAGCCGAATTAGGGGAGAAAGTCGTGACGTCACACGTGGAGCTGTGGAGTGAAATGTGATTGAGCCATTCGAAAACTGGTTATTAGAAGGTCGAAACATGACTCAAACATCGGTAGAACACGTAAGTATATAAAGTAAATAAATGACACAGGAAAGCAAAATGGGGTAATTAGTCGGGATACGAACTTATGTCTGTTGGGTTGCCCGTCAGATACGCTACACCTAAGGCCCGTAGGTACGTTCGTAAAGCTTGGTTAGAGCGTGGCTATATATGTAGTACATCGTGCGGTCTTTCATCTAAAAAATGGAAACTCATGCGTATCTGCGTGGGCAAGAGGAACTGCTGCTGGAACCCATCAACGCTATGTCTTCGTGCCCTGAAAGGCGGGGCTTAAGCGTCCCCTAATTTTTCTTATTGACTTCTAAACACGGTTTAATACTTCCATGTCACCGTGTTCTGCTACAATTAGGCAGCCCTAACATTGGGTCAGCGTACTAAGCTAGATCGAATGTTTTCAAATCAGTCCAATCCAGCGGAAACACTAACCAGATCGACTCACCCACGTGAGCAGTAACCTCCAGATCGCCGCAAGGAACTGTGCTGGAAGCGTTGTTCTTCGTTATATTAAGGACCTTCCTGATAAAAAGGTTATCGACAGTAAGGCTGTATCCTGCGGACTGCGTAATTCATCCCACGTTAACAAATCCTACACATTGTTCTCTACTTGAATTCGACCTTAACATTGTGTCATCTTCGTTTGTTCAAAACGAAATGAAACTCTGTGTCACAAAATTCAAGCTGACTAGAGCTGCCTGCGATAAAATTCAAAAACAATTTTTACAACAACAATTTTGTCTTATCTCTGGTTACTGCAGGTAAACGTCTATGTGTTGCCGCTGATAACAACGCGTTATGTGCCGTTCATATTGACGAGTTCAAAAATATCATTAGTCGTAGCCTCTCTTCCTTTCACTGAAACTTTTCCCCGGCTCAGATTTCTCTGGTATTACCATTTTATAACAACTTCGAAAATTTAAACTAGATTTTTTATCATCAGCAGTAGCCTAAAAACGTACGCTGCAAGATAAATGCGCTTCTAATAACCTCCAATTCATCTTGTTCTGCGCCAGATGCGACCAGGTTATTCCTGCAGGTTTCCCATCTCATTCGCCCACCTGACTGTCTGCCGTACCGTGCTGTGCTTGCTTTGCTTCCTTTACACTCTGTTGGGTTGAAAGACAGTCAGCTATCTTCCCTTCGCATTACATGCCCTGTGCATTCCAGTATGTTATTGGTTTCTTCTGCTATTTTATTAACACGCGTTTGTTTCCTGAACTACTTTCTTCAATTCTAGTCAATGGGTTCTCTATCATTTTTCTTTCCCTATACCCAACTGAGCTGTCGTCTAATTACTTTCAGACCTTTACCTTAGCCTGCAATTTTTTTCTCGATAGTTTAGTAAGGACATAAAGCAATTTTTACGTACTTTATCTATTTGCAATCCCCATTTAACATTCGTCTTAACCTAGCCAGAGGCCATTTTTAGCCGCATTGCTCATTTTATTGTTTCTAAATTACTCGCGTGCTGCCAGCGCGTCTGCTACCTAATCTCATCTTACTCGACCTGACTGATCTTCAAAACGAAATTAGCGAGCCAATATTTTACTTTTCCTCAATATTCACTTCGCTAACAGCGAGCCAAAAGTGCACTATAATCGCACTTTGATCAACATAAAATTCAAAACCCAAAAAGCCACACTAGTTGTCTTCTTTTTAATTCGTTGATTTCAAACACAGCCTCGATCAGAGAAACTTTCCCGCCTTTACTGCCAGCGATCCTGACCATGAATCATTAAAAAGACAAAAACTAATGATGCATAAAGAAAATATTTGCTCCAACTGCGCATTTATTCTTGTAATCATAAAACACTCCTTCGTGTATGACGTCAAAGCAACGAGAGTATTCTAATAAATATATATCTGATTAATAACAGATTTATTTGTAATTGAAATTGGTGGAGGCAGATTCCCACAAACATACACCTTTTTCTAACTCTTTAAACTTAGATAGAGTGGGAAAGTATTAGTCTAAAACTAAATCTACCCTTATTCATCCTTCGCCATTCTGTGCTACAAATACGCTCTCTTCATTCTACAGAGAGTTTCATGTAATTTGGACAAATGTTTTCTGGGGTCCTGTTCAAGGCCTTCACATTAGTTAATTAATCACCTAGATTTAATTAAATAAATATCGAACGGCACGAGGCACGCAAAATGCTTCAATTAGGAAGCTTTAGGGCCTCAAAATAAACCTCCACCTCGGCGATATTCAAGGCGGTACATTTATCATAAGAGAATTCTTCCTTTTTTTCTCTCTCTTGACCACTATGATAGAAGCGTACAAAAGCGGAAATTTTTCTCGCATGAGCACTCTCTGGAAATTTTGCGCTCTTTGGGCCTCGCGCACTGGTTGTTCCCACGTCGCGCCAACGTTTTCGCACCAGCTGGCGCACTGAGTACCAGCGAACGGTCAATATTTCCTTAGCCTACGTTAATCCCACAATGACGGAAAATACGGAACTAGAATCGGCCCTTTGGGCCTGACATTTATGACGCTTGGTGCGCCCCTCTTCACGGCTAATTAAAAAGTGTGGACCGCGGCTCTCTTCAACACACTCGGGGAACATTGCGACGTACACGTTCGCTCCCAATTGCACCATCTCCAGTTTCCCACTAAAATACAACGCTTCTCGAGGACCTGCGATGTTAAATAGGCCAGCTGCTTCCCATCTCTCTCAAGCCTTCACCACGGGACAGTTTTCCGGCGATATTCGTCCTCCCGTCCATGAAAATATCAACTGCGGGAAACACCTGGCCCATCAGGAAGACAGGGTGAAGCGCTTTCATCAGCCAAACTACCACCACACTAAAGTACTTCTTATTAAACAGACACAGCATTCTCCAACCATAAAGCGGCCATCCGAGGTGAACAAGAAGGTACATGTGTATTTTTCATTTACTAAAAACACTCCCACCCCACTGAACTGAAGACGCTGGGCATCACAGGAACTACTCTGTTTCTCTCAAACCCGACTTCTGACTTGCTGATCCATACATATAGCCAGTCGACTATATAGCAATAGGACACACCACGGTCCCTTTCCACAACAAAAGAGCGCTCAAAAAGAGCATTTGAAGCCACCCACACCTCAGGGCAAACGTCCTGAGGACTTCGGGTATCACTACGATTTCAGAGAACATACTGGCACGTGTTAAGGTCTACAATACCAGGTTCGTTAGCTTGTGTCCGGACGTATACGACCGTAAACAGATCTGAATAACTGAGAGTATCACAGGCGAGTCGCATCGGAGATTCGCAAAGATCTGGACTTAGACACTGCATCATACTCACATTCTACCCGCCGCGATGGCTCAGTGGCCTTGGCGTTCACCTGCTGATCCTAAGGTCCCGGTGTCCAATCCCGGCCGCGGCGACCGCATTTCGATGCAGCCGAAACGAAAAAAACTCCCGTGTGCGGTACGTTGTCAGCGCTCGTTGAAGAACCCCAGGAGATGAAAATATGTGGCCTCATAAGCGATGTGAAGCTTCAGGACTTTAAACCTCACATAAAGTACCACACCTCATCATCATGACCGCCATCAGCCCGACTACGCCCACTGGAGGACAAAGGCCTCTGCCATATCTCTCCAGTTAACCCTGCCCTGTGCCAGCTGCGGCCATTCTATCCCCGCAAATTTCTTAATCCCATCCGCCCACTTAACTCTCGGCCGTCCTCTGCCATGCTTATCCTCTTTTGGAATCCACTCCGTTGCCCTTAAGGACCATCGGTTATCTTGTCTTCACATTACATGCCCTGCCCAAACTCCTTTCTTCCTCTTGATTTCATCTATACGATGTTTGTTCCCTGACCCACTCTGCCCTCTTCCTGTCTCTTAAAGTCACACGTATCATTTTTCTTTCCATAGCTCGCTCCGTTGCTCTCATTTGTTCAACAATTTTCGTTAGCCTCCAAGTTTCTGCCCCCTGTTGAGAACCGATAAGATGCAGTTATGGCTATATACTTTCCTCTTGGGGGATATTGATAAACTGCTATTCATGATCTGAGAGAGCCTGCCAAATGTGATGCCACACCTCCTCACATTCTAAACATTCCTCTAGCGTCAGGACAGCACACAGTGACAAGGCGTCAATACGCTCTTCCTCCTTACTCATAATGGACTGCATCAGCAACCCTTGTTTTAAATATTACATGGGTGGTCTTGTAAACTGCCGCACTTTCTCAGACAGCCCACGTGTCCTAATCATATTCAACCAACCCCTGCCCATAATGCCAGCCTAAATTGTCTTATCTCGCAGGCGCTCTGGTACACTAGCTACTGTTATCCACACGTACCAGGAAGCTCTGATTATTCAATTCAATTCAATTCAATTCAATTCAATGCATTTATTTCAACTCGAGGTTGAAGGCCCCCAGGCGTAAAAGCTGTTCTACGACAGCTTGAAAGGTGCCTGGGGGCCCATACAAGGCAGCAGTGGTTACAAACTAAATTACAGTGTAAGTACATATCTTCAAACAATCATTCGAACAACTATACAGTACAATTATTAACAAAACAATCGTTGTTAACGAGAATTTCAGGTGATCGGCGTTCGGCCTCAATTCTTCCTGAACATCAGAAAACATAGCGGAATTGACATACAATACAAAGTTAGCATGATTATTGTAAACAGGTTGTTTAGTGGGTTACAAAATACCGCGCAGTTGTTTTTACTGTAGGTCTCGAAATATACATCCTTCTTTTCATAATCGTTCAGAAGAAATGGAAGTAGGGACTGTAGGGACTGACAGAGATAATCGGTACGGCGGTGTGGTACAAACCATCTGTCACAACTGCGAGTACGACCATCGCTTTTTTGTTTACGTAAACTTGTGGTGTTCTTTAAAAACGTTTGAAGGGCATTATTTGCGTAAAAGAAAGTGTGCAGTAAACGAAATTCTAGATAATGTTTTGCTTTTATTATTTTATACCTCACAAACAATTCTTCTGTCGGATGGTAGTACGATACATTAGCAATATTACGAAGAGTTTTTTTCTGTAGAAGGAAAATTGCGTTAATGTTACTAATCGTTGTTGTTCCCGAAACAAGCGAGCAATAGTTTAAATGTGACGTGAATAATGCGTGGTAAATGTGCACCTTTATTTTTTCCGGGAGATAATGTCGGCATCTGGCAAGTGCTCCCGCAGCCGATGATAGTGATTTGCGCAAGAAATCGATGTGGTGTGTCCATTTCATATCAGACGAGAATGTCACTCCTAAAATCCTATGTTGGTTGACAACTTCAATAGTAGCAGTACCGAGTGTTAAAAGATGGTGCGTTATAGCCTGTTTGCCACTCGGTTTAAAAATTATGGCTTTCGATTTTTTTGCGTTAATCTTAAGACCATTGGCATTGGACCAGTAGATTATCTTTGTCATCTCAGTTTCCGCTTTAGCAATCACCTCTTGTATGTCACGACCAGAAACAAACACGCTGGTATCGTCAGCGTAAAGAACATAACAAGCATCTGAATTGGGTTGAACAATGTCATTGACATATACATTGAAAAGAAATGGTCCCAAAAGACTGCCTTGTGGCACACCAGATGAAATGCTCTTAAACGATGAGGTATGGCCCCCAATACTAACACATTGCATTCGATCACCCAAGTAAGAGTTAAACAACACCAAAGATACACCGCGGACACCGTAAGCACTAAGTGTTTTCAACAAAATTTTGTGGTTTAGAAAGTCAAAGGCCTTGCTGTAATCTATAAAAATTCCAAGCGTAAGCGTCTTGCATTCAATATTTTTGATGATGAGCTCTTTCATTGTTAGTAGCGCTGTTTCGGTTGATTTGCCTCGACGGAAACCATGTTGGTACTCTCGTAATATGTTATGTCTGGAGAAAAAGTTTTCTATGCGCACCAATATTATTTTTTCTAGGCCCTTTGAAAACGCGGGTAATATAGATACCAGCCTGTAGTTAGCCGCGTCGTTTTCTTTGCGGCCTTTAAACATGACCGATACCTTTGCTTTTTTCATGCGACTTGGCAAACAGCCAGTTGTGAGAACGAGGTTAAAAATATATGTCTAGTGAGGCGCAATAACGTCAATTACGAACTTGACAGGCTTTATCTGAAGATCGTCGACATCGACTGAGTTGGTGTTTCTCTGGTTCAGGAATGCGCTACAAATTTCGATTTCATCCGTTGGTTCCAAGAATACGGTGGCATTTTGTACGTCAGTGGGCGTTGACCCTGTTTCGTCGCAGGTTGGTTTTATCATGTCTACAAAATGCGCATTGAAATGCTCAGCTAAAGCTACCCCCGAAATACATTTGCCATCTATTGACATTTCAGGGGGGCTGCACTTCCGACGTTTCCTTTGAAGAATTTCATTGACCACCTTCCACACTTCCCGAGGACCGGTTCTTGAGGCATCAGATATGAGGTTATTATAGTAAGCGATCTTTGCTCTTCTTAACTCTGCGGTCAACTTATTTCGGTATTTCTTGAAGTCTGTTAGTGCTGTCATTTCTCTCGTACGCAAGAAATCTTGGAAGAGTTTTTGTTTCTCCTTAATCGCCTTCAAATGATCGGGTGTTATCCATGGCTTCCTTATTTTGTTCTTTTTTCTTGCTTTCTTGTATGGAAAGCATTCGTTATAGAGACAGCAGAACATAAGCAGGAATTTGTTGTAAGCTTCAGAGGCATTACTCTCGTTATAAACTGGAGACCAGTCGTTGTTTGATAGGCGGGCCCGAAAGGATTCCATATTACCATTCGATATATTCCTCTACAGAGGTACGTCCTTGCTTGTCTTTTCTCGTGGTCTATAGCTGGAGTACGCAATAAATATTGGACAGTGGTCGCTTAAGTCATAGCATATGGTTCCAGCAGTATGTACGGAAATGTCTGAGTTGACAATGAAAAGATCAAGGACAGACTGGCCTGTTTCGGTTACCCGCGTTAGTGTATTGATAACGGAATAAAAGCCAGAAGCCAGAAGTGTGTTATTGAACTGAACGGAATGCGTGTCATTTCCAGCTAAGTTAATATTGAAATCGCCTCCCAGAAGCAAACGGTATTGATGACAGGAAGCATACTCTAACATATCTTCGATGAAAGTCAAAAAATGGTTTTTGTTCCCGGAAGGAGGGCGATATACTACAGAAAACATATCTTTCCCACTACAAACACATAACGCCTCCAGATCAGCAGTAGTACACGTGAAACGGTGCTCCACTTCGCAGCACACGTCATCCCTGATATGCATCGCTACGCCGCCGCCCCGTCCCTCAGTTCTGTTTTGGTAGTGGTGTTTATAGCCTGCTAATGTTAGCTTCTGGCTTTCATCTTGATACCATGTTTCCGTGATCATGATGACATGCATTCGGAACCGGAATTCTTCGAGAAACAGTGAATTGTTCTAGCTTTGATGCCAACGAACGTGCATTGATATGGACAGCCGATGTTAATGCCTGGGTTGGCGCCTGCAGTGTTATATCAGAAGGTGAGCAGAACTCTCGATATAACATGATGACGATGAAAGCAAAGAAATAGCAACACACCACCTTAGTCAATCTTTGACAAGTCTTTATCGTGTTCGATTCGCACTACGTCGCTTCCCTCAGCTTTCCGCGCAAGAACTTTTCCGTTCCTGGACCATACAAACTTCCAGTCAAACTCACGTTTCTTTTTTATCGCCAAGGAAAGAAGTCGCTTCAGTGTAGGGCAAAGATGTTCGTTAACGAACACACTTTCTTTATCTATGAATCCGACTTGTTCATTCGTCATGTATTTGCTTCGAGCCTTTTCCAGAAGAGCATCTCTTTTTTCGCGGCATTTGAATTGCACAACTATGTTGTTTTTGCCTTCCTCACGAGTTGGCACGCGATGACAAACTGCTATGTCATCAGCAGTGATAGTCTCGCCTATAGCACTGCCTACCTTTGTTACCAGTTCCGCAACATTTTCATTCTCCTTCTGCACCAGGCCTTTTATTTCGACATTACATCTTCGAGAGTACTGCTCTGTTTGAACCATTCTTCGCTGAAGCTGTTCAATGGCATGTTCATTTGCCTTGACCCTTTTCCGCAGACTTTCATTCTCTTTCTTAAGATCTTTGTTTTCATCTTGTTGTTCAGCTAGTCTCTTTTTGATTTCCTCAAATTCTGCATTGATAAAAGTCATGGAATCTTTCCAATTTTTCATTTCAGCACGAAGCTCACGTAGTTCACTTCTGGCATCCCTGTCATCATTCGCCGAGCCTTTAGGCATCACTACAGGATTCACTTGGTACACACAAAGAACAAAAACTGCGGCAGCAGCAACAGCAAAAGCTACACAGTTCTCCCGTTCGACAAACTCAAATTGATACACCAACCTGCAGCGTAAAACACGCAAGAATCAGCGAAACAGTCGGTTTGCCGTCGCTGCTGCCGGGTGCCAGATCCGGGGTGGGAGCCTTCTTTTCTAGGTTTCCGCTGGTGACGTCGGTAGTGACGTCAGATGCGTCCGATATGTCCTCGATGGTCGCTGAAACGCCCAGGTGATAGCGGCGATGGGTACAGCTTTCTTCTTTCTGCAGCGTAAAACACGCAAGAATCAGCGAAACAGTCGGTTTGCCGTCGCTGCTGCACATCAAAGAAACCCTGAAGTCTTAACAACGAAATTGGCCCTGCATTCAATGCTTTGTCTCTTTATCTGTCCACTTGGGGGAAAATGTAGAACTTTCTCAAAATAATGCTGATTGCATTGGAATCGTGTCTTTTGACGGATTTTCCGGCGTTCTCAAAATTTTCAAGTTAGTTGGCTTCGCCTAACTGATTAAGGAAACAACGAATTCGCTTACCTGATGGAGGTGGCCGCCAAAAACACTCCACAAGTTTTATTCTCGCGAAGTGTACGCAAACAGATATCTTAAAATTTTTCGTCATATTATTCAAACAGAATAGGTCTAGCTTTTGATACTCAATTCATTTTTATTGTCATTCTTGAGACTTGGCTTTGGTCTCTTTAGCTCTAGTGTACCGCACGACTGCTTCACTGCAGCAATCTTTTTTTACTGTTCGAGTGTTCAACTAAGAAAATATGATTTGTGTGAAGACTGCTATTTGTTACTTGAAGTGTACTCTCGTTCAATAAGTGACACTCACATGACGATTAAAACGGTTTCATTGTGATCGGTTGCTTTTTTCCGTAGAGAGCTAAGCATTCGCCGTCCCGCATCTAAGAAGTGCATGTGCTCAGGTCTACACTAGTGAGGGCTTGTTATTCAGGACAGCTGTATATGAACAGCCACATATGTTCAAGTACCGTTACATATTGAGTATTCTGTAACGGCATTGTGACCCACTTTTGTATGAGGCTTGGCGACCTCCAGATTTGACGTCAGAGCAGCCCTGGTCATCAGGTATGACGTCAAAGCAGCCATAATTGTTCATGCTGTATAACACTGGAAGCGATCTTCCACATCTGCATTTGTCCTGACTACGTGGATTCGATAAGAAAACAACGACTAAATGTTGATCGAGCGACTGGTTTTTCGCCTCCTCTCCTAGTACACATTCTTTGAAAATGAAAATTGTTTTTTGAAATGAAATGGCGCACTAATTGTCTAACATCTCGGTGAATACCCGAACCACGTCGTAAGGGAAAGGATGAAGGTGGGAGGGAAAGAAGAAATAAAGAAAGAGGTCCGATAGTGGACGGCTTCGGAATAATTTCGACCACCTGATGATCTTTAACATTCACTGACATCGCGTAGCGCACGGACCTCCATCGAAAAGCAGCCGCCGCCGCCGCCGAGTTCAAACCCGGGAACTCCGGCTCAGTAGCCGAGCGCCGTAACCACTAAGCCACCGCGCAAGGTCGCTCTTTGGAGTCTGAACAGAAATGAAACAGCGCGTGGCAAGCCTCTACTCGTGCATTCTTGTTGGGCAGGCATAGACGCCCGTATCAGGAGCATACAGCGTGCGCCATGTGCACGTGAACGGGATCATTACCTTTTTTTTTCTTATCCCGTACGAGGCCTGCACGAGCGCCTGTCTTTGAGGCATGAATTAAAATTGTTTGTTTGCTTCTGTTACGCGTATGCTGAGTGTGGCATTATCTCTCGCACACCGCCTGTGCAATTCGTTGCACTACGACGTGATAATTTCACCATTTCGCGCTCTCTCTTCTTACGACATTCATCTTACTCTTGCCCCAATTCGGAACAGCAAGCGCAAGAAAGTTTTCCCGCCCTGACCCTACAGCCTTCACTAGATTAAAGTCTAGTCGTGTCCCATAGTAAAATATGAATACTTTAACAAGCGTAAATTGAGGCAGTGATGCAATTAATGGCTGTTCTCTAAAGAGTCAATTTGCAACAGTGCACGGAGAAAAAAAACTACACAGAATGTTTGCTACATTCGAATCAGTGCGAAAGAACGGATTTTTTTTGCTACGTAGAAGACGACGATGGGGGGAGGGGGGGGGGGGGGGGTCAGTGTTGCACGACGGTGCGCTCGCTCTACAACAGACAGCGCAACAATGGACGATTTTGTTCGGGATTGGCACCCATCGAATTTTTTAGTGCTTACGCACTAAAAAAAGCGACACCCAAGTTACGGAAAGCAGAACACAAGAGCGCTGTTTATTCCACACTGGGTCTCTTTTCCGAGAGCTGTTGCAGCATCAAATATGCACCAACTAGCACAGCAGTTTGCGCTCAGCGAGTTTGTTTCAGCCTGCTCGTCGTCTGTTGCTTCTAAATTGCCAGCGGTGTGCGGTGGAGTCGAAAACAACAGCTTGCCTAAACTCCTACGGCTTCCACGCGGCTTTACCGAAACAATTAGGCGTGCTCCCGAGAGCACGGATTCAGTCTTCGTATTGTTTATGTTGTACGTCCCACACAACTGTGTCTAATGCTTGTGGTCTGCAGCCTTCCTATTCCATGCTTAATGCAACGGCTTACGCCGTTCATGCATACAGATCAGGCCTGCGCATATTTCCCTTTAACTTATTTGCTGCTTGATTACTTGGAAAAAATGGTTTCCCTTGCTCGACCGCTCAGCTTATGTGGTCAGAAAGCAAGGCCATAGCAACACAAGCTTATGTCTGACAACCATCCATTTTCTTGCATTAAAGAAAAAAGCATTACAGCTATTTCTGCATGAAAGATTTTGACACTCCTAAACGTTGCGCCACAGAGACTGCTTCTTACTTCTTCTCTAGTGCAATGGATTCCATGATTTCACAGACGGCGGCTTAATGAGCGTCGCTCTTGATTTCACTGGCAGCGAACTGCGTTTTCGGCAACAAACCCAAGCTTCTGCGTCAACCCTAATAGCACAGCGTTCTCAGATATCCCGTACTGCCTCAGCCACGCTAACTTTTTTTCTTTGTGTCCGCCGTGGTGGCTCAGTGGTTATGGCGCTCGGCTGCTGACCCGAAAGACGCGGGTTCGATCCCAGCCACGGTGGTCGAATTCCGATACAGGTGAAATGCTAGAGGCCCGTGTATACTCTGCGATGTCAGTTGCACGTTAAAGAACCCCAGGTGGCCGAAATTTCCGGAGCCCTTCACTACGGCGTCCCTCATAGCCTGAGTCTCTTTTGGACCGTAAACCTTCATAAACCTAAACTATTTCTTTTCTTACTTTCACTTTCATTTACGTTAACGCTGCTTGCACTGGGAAGTGCACTGAACGAAAAAAATTCTGTCTATAGCGTTTACGCTTCGTTGCGTGATGCGCTGAACGCAACGAAAGCTCGAAGGACGATTATGAGACGCGGTTATTCGGGAGCAGACGTTTTGACGGATTCGTGGTTTTGAATGCAGAAGTCTTCGTTATTTGTTTAGTTGTGAGGGAAATATTAAATGGATCTTATTCATACATTTAAAAATTTTTCTGGTCACATTAAAAATGTTTACATTTCCTAAATCACGAATTGAGCCCTATCTTCTTTTCGAGAAGTGTTCTTCAGATCGTGGTCTGTAAAATGAATGCTTACGTATTCTAACTATAGTACAGCGCTCGATCCTGAATGTTTAAACTGTAGAAGAACGGCAGATTGGGCGAGTTGGAAATGCTCCATAATATTAAAACAGCGCTAAGCTACAAGGACGAAGAACGAAGGGAACACACTTCAGCCACATCAGTATTCAAGGATAAGCATGTAAGGTTTTCCCATGCAAAGCATTATTTGTGCCCTGCGCGACCGCCATTCTGATGCGTACAGGAGACGAAGAGACTATAAGCTCGCGAGGAGCGCTAGAGTTTTGCTACCAACTCCGAATACATCTGAAGGTGAAGCTACACCATGGATGAGCTTCTCATAACAATTTTCGCTGTAGAATGCATAGCAACGTGACAAAATGCTGTGATGTACTCTTAATTGGAGATGACAGGTCTGTGAACGCAGGCATTTATCCGTATTGTTGTCGAAAAAATATCAAATAGAGGTGCAGTGCAAAACACTCGAAATATTATGTTCCGCGCCAAGCGAATTGACTTGCCCTGAGGCCAAATAATTTAGAGTGCACAGCTCTACTCCTGCATACGGAGCGCCAGTCTTCCTGAAAATGATTAGTGCACCCCTAGCTCATGGCATATTCATGCATTCCGGAAAGCATGCCGCAGCCCTGAGCAGCAAGAAAAGGTCGTTTTGCGCCCAACACTATGTGCGCCGCTGAGAAGAATGCTGGAACTATTTGCAATGCGTGTTGTAAAGCGCAGGCACCGGCAAAGTAAAACTTAATTTTAAACTAATGGTACCCTTCACTTATACTTAGCAGTTGAGTATTGCATGCAGTTTGAGAACGCAGGTGCCATTATTATTGCAAATAGCTCTGCCACGCTGCAATCTGTGAACAAGAAACTGTTCGACGGAGTCGCTGTTAAACTAGACTTAAGTAAACATGGTCTTAAACTCCACTAAAGGTTTTACTTGGCCCGTAAGGCGCGTTTGAGGTATATTCGGAAATCACGAGCAAGTATGCGACGTAGAAGTTGGAACGTCAACAAATGAAGACCATATAGTAGGTAAATTCAAGTTTCTAAACAAAAGGTTCGTCCTGAAACTAAACCCTAAAAACGATTATTACGACCAGCATTTCAGCTCGGCTAACCTATTTTTTGAGGCCCACAAAGCTTTCTAAAAAGATGTGCCTATTACGACAAAAGAACAGCGATGGACTCAAAGTTGGAATAGTGGAAATGGACCTCTAACACGAAACTGCCTTCTTCTTTGAGCAATCTCACATTCGCCTGTTTTCTGTGTGATGCTTTTCGGTATAGCCGGAAATCAAAATCGCAGTGTCCTGCAAACTTAAATCTTCTAAAAATGTTTGCCGCATGGGAGGTACAAGAACGGTAGTAGCACTAGCAGTACATAGCAATGCCAGTGGCACCTGTCTCTGCTATATCATGTACTGCTGTTAAAGACATCAGCAGGAACATAGAGCTGGCAGCGAAGGCCTAGAGAATCACAGACAGTGAAAAACTTGGTTCGTTTCACTATACTCAGTGCCGTTCAGAATGTCACACCTCATGTGACATTCATGCGCACACCGAATTCATAACGAGTCTCCTCGTCGTGCCACGCGCATATTTAATGCAGGTATGTTTTTTTACGGAGTCTGTTTGTCTTTTTAGCACGTAAGTTTTTCACCCTACCCGTTTCTGGAAGTCAAAGAGAACTCAGTTTGCTCCCACAGTGAACTTGTCAAAATTTGTGACTCCTCTGGCAACCTTCCAATTTGTTTGTTTTGTTCAAATCAGCCTTCTGCTCCAGTGATTTAATGTCTCCCAATGTTTCTCATGCTTCACCATCAGATTATTTCTAATGTTTATTTAAATACGTAGTCTTGTTGGTATGTGTCTAACTAAACAGGTTTTCATAAGGCTGTGCAGTTTGTTTCTGAAGGCGAAAAGACCAGTAGCACAAAGCACGGAAACAGGTCGTAAAGGGAGAAAATTTCGACCTAGAGCTGTAAATTTTACAGCCCTAGGAACCTAATCAACCTGAGAAACAAAGAAACCAAGAAATTTAATATTTGTTGATATCTGAACAGGTTTTCATAAGCTGCGTTACGAGGCACTAGCCAACCGGGAACAGGCAATGGTAAGTAAATTTTTGATGTGCTAAAGCAACGCCGTGCGATATGGCCCACACTCTGAGGTTGAGCTCCGAAATAAATTTGAAAGCATGGGTCAGTAATGTTCCGCAAAATCTGATTGCCGAGCTCAGAGAACACATAATGTTAGATTCCGTTATATTCTGTGTCGAAATTTAATGCCTCGGTGGAGCTCGCGCATCGGAGATAAATTTATCCCTAATTGCAGAATGCTCATGCGTATCCAGCGAGAGGTCGGACAAATGCGACACTATTTATATATGATTTATATCTCATGCCAAGTATTTTGCAATATGCATGCACTTCTGACCGAGCAAATTTCTTGGCTTGATTGAATGCTGTTGTGCGTACAAAAAGCCAGAGAGCCTTTACCAAACAGTATGACAGGCTATACTTGAACAATGTGCTCGTAACTGTATCGCGCGCATGCGCGCGCGCTATCCACTACTTCTTTCAGTTCCTGTTGCGCCTGTGTTTTAGAGAACGCTGATACAATCCAGAGTATACCGAATATTAGTAAGCACAACTGCTGGTGCAATAATGGTTAGCTTTGCCCCGCAACAAATCCGTTTTTAGTAAACGCAAAATCGTAAGGCGCCCGTGTGCTGTGCGATGTCAGTGCACGTTAAAGATCCCCAGGTGGTCGAAATTATTCCGGAGCCCTCCACTACGGCACCTATTCTTCATTTCTTTCACTCCTTCCTTTATTCCTCCCCTTACGGCGTGGTTCAGGTGTCCAAAGATATATGAGACAGATACTGCGCCATTTCCTTTCCCCAAAAACCAATTATTATTATTATTATTATTATTATTATTATTATTATTATTATTATTATTATTATTATTATTATTATTATTATTATTATTATTATTATTATTATTATTATTAAAAGCAACATCGCGTATGTGGAACAAGAAGTCGCTCTCTATTTTCTGAAACATCACATTCATAATTCTCCTTGCGTATGTTTGCTTTATCAACGTTCCCGGCGGCTACTAGCCATATTCTCCTCCTGACCCACAAAGCGTGGCATATGCCTGTCCTAGTACTTCCACTCACGACGTCCATTATCATCATAGATAAGACTACTACGTCCACTGCCACCATGGGAGTAGGAAGGACCAATCACCGAGAACACTCAGCTGCGTCCACGCCCAAAACGTTATCCCACTAACGCCTGTCAGGAACGCGCGAAGCAAACATTCACTGCGTCCATCATCGCGCGCCTCCAGGGACCGCGGCCGGCCACATGCTTCAGTTTAGCGGCCCATCTCACGTTGCCGATAATGCGCAAGTACAAGTATTTGCGCGCCTCCAACGCGCGTAAGGCTACGTCACCTAGTTTATGAATTGCTCTGCACGAAAGGATTCTGTCACGACGCAAAAACAACGGTCTCGAGGGCTTCCGGCGCAAGGCTATACCGCGCAAGCCCGTATGGCGATCTCCTCAACCTCGGCAGCGCCAGATCCGTTGCCTTGTAGGGCCTGCTCGCCACTCGAGGCGCGGGCAGCTTGTCTCCAGCCGCGGCGCTTCCTGGGGGGCATAAATATGTAATGCCTGCCAGCCTCACGCCACTGGCAGCGTGGGGCCCGTTGCCTTTTCCGTCATGTCTTTCATATTTGATAAGATTCCGGCCCCGGCAGCCTGGGGAGCAGAAATTTCAGAATGGTATGGTCTGCGAAAGCCGCCCTGTTTTTTGGAAAACCCAAACATAGTTGTGCCGGCGGGCGCGTCGCGTGGCTGCAGATCTTCATTTAAAATATGTGCTGCGCACTTCGTGTTTACGGCTGGAAAGTGCGTGCGTACAATGTATAACATTATAAGAACAAACGTGACGCACGTCTGAGTAGTGAAGTAGCGGTAGAGAAGCGAACGGCGCGTCCCCAAGAATCGCTTTTTTGATGCACCTCAAATTTGTTTCAATAACTCTATACACTTTCGTTTTCTGCGTTAACGTGGTCAAAAGTCAGCAGGACTACGATTATTTAATCTCTATGCGAGTGAGCGGTCAAAGAGAGGCAGGGCAAGCCATCGCGATACAAGAGGAAGCTCTATGAAAACACATTTCCTGGCGGAATCTAGTCGGCCTTTTATTTTCTGGTTTGAAGCGCGAAGTTTTCGAGGAAAGTTTGAGAGCGTTATGAAATAAAGTGGAACGTCTGTTTTCATTATCCTTCTTTTCGCAGATTGTGCCTTGGCGGCGCTCACATTTACTTACTGTGCCGAAAAAACAGAGCAAAGGGTAAGTGGAAGGAATACTGGAGCACTTGAGAATCCAGTACAAAACAGGTGGTATCGGGTTTGTGCGCGATGATAGATTTCGCACGCAAAATTGTTTCAGTAAGCCAAAAATAAATTCATTAACGATGACATTGTAAATAGTATAAACACTTACCATCAATACCACACCAAGCTCCCAGTTAAACAAAAAATTTACCTGGGATTCCCTTCCTTAAAAAAAAAACTAGGGGAGGGGGGGGGGACACTTAAGCTCCGCCTTAAGGGTATGACGCGATAGCGTTAATGGGTTAATGTCCATATACGCGAAATAGCTGATTCTCGACTTTCATAGATACATGGGAGTCATCATACCACTCCTGCAGGTGCAGTGGTGCAGCAGTTAAGCGATGCGCCGCTGCCCTGAGATGGCAGGTGCTGCTGACGGTGGGTATTGTTCGATTTAGGTTGCTCTCCCCGAGCAACCTTTCGTGAGCAATCATTAATTTAACGGCCACCCACTACGGTGGTTAGTTTGCTCGCGATCTGGTAGGAAGCTTGTGATGACGCGACAAGGTTTGCGATGACGCGACAAGGATTTTTCGCCAACAACGCCGACGACGACGCCGGATTCTCAGCACAACGGGAGCTTAAACGTTGTCGCATTAAGAAACTCCGTTCACTATGATACTTCGACATCCTTGGCTCATGCTACACTAACATGCACGTGCGTCTGGCACACCCGCCACTCCATCGCTGCGACCAGAATCAGCGACAATTACTGCTAGTAGGCGGCCGAGTCACGATTATTACTGCCCACAAAGGGACAAAAAATCATGGCATGGTCTCATAAAAAATGAGCAGGGACACCTAATTTTATCATGCGCTGGCAATGCGACGGAATTGGCAGCTCCCGGTGTACCCGCCGCGGTGGCTCAGTGGTTAGGGTGCTCGACTACTGATCCGGAGTTCCCGGGTTCGAACCCGACCGCGGCGGCTGCGTTTTTATGGAGGAAAAACGCTAAGGCGCCTGTGCGCTGTGCGATGTCAGTGCACGTTAAAGATCCCCAGGTGGACGAAATTATTCCGGAGCACTCCACTACGGGACCTCATTCTTCCTTTCTTCTTTCACTCCCTCCTTTATCCCTTCTTTTACGGCGCGGTTCAGGTGTCCAACGTTATATGCGACAGATACTGCGCCATTTCCTTTCCACCCAAAACCAATTATTATTATTACTCCCGGTGCCTTCACCAGAAGTGACATCACTTTCCGTCTGGTGACGTCACTTCTCTCCAACCAATAGCAATGCTGCCGTCAGGTGACATCAGTTCCATTCAGCCTATGGGATTCTCCTGTCAGGTGACGTCATCTTTCCAGACTACGGGCAAATTTTATCACCGACGGTACATTTTGGCCCCATGGGGCTTCTAACGCTGTCGAATTAATAACTTCAGACTTGAACTCTAAAAACTGTGGAATTAACATATGTTGCCAAGAGTCGCTCGGCTGCCACGTGCCAACAAGGGCTCACTTGCAAACACCACGTGCCAAATTTTACAAAAGATGAAATTGCGCAGAGCTAGGACATTTTTTTTTTTTTTGCCGTAGTACGTAACATCCGAGAACACAGAGGATGTGGTAGCAATTTTTGCGCAGGCAATTTTAACAGGCACTAAAGTTTGTTGACGTGATGCTTGTTTCGTTTTTGAAGTGCTCATTAAAGCACGAACTGCTCAAGGTCTACACACGGTCTCTACGTCTACTCGCACCCTGCTTACGCAACCTCAAGCCATTTGGTAACACTGCGGCCATGCTGCTTTACTAGAGAAGCCAAAAGGTTCGTCAATATTGACATACTTAGCGCAAGTTAGGAGAAGCATAATGTAAGTTCAGTTCGTGACGTGCGCCAACTCACACTTTTAATTTCCTGCTCACCTCATTCTTTCTATCTCTAGCCATTATATAGGCCTGTTCCTTATTTTCTGTATTCAATAACATTTTTAAATGCTCTGTGCAAAAAGCGCGCTATTATGTGCTTCAAATGTCTACCCGCGTAGGTACACGTAAGTAATCGTGCGTATATGCTCGTTCGCTCTGTCCACCAACCGATACGAATCTAGGACAGCACGGGCTCTTTCACTGTTACCGCATTCCAGCATGAATTGTCACCAGTATGCTTGCGTTGCTAAAGCAAGACAGTGCAAGAAAGAATACAACCCCGTCATAATGGTTTTGGTTTATGGGCATTTAACGTCCCAAAGCGACTCAGACTATGAGGGACACCGTAGCGAAGGGCTCCGGAAATTTCGACCACCTGGGGTTCTTTAAAGTGCACTGACATCGCACAGTACATGGGCCTCTAGAGCTTCGCCTCCATCGAAATTCCACAACCGCGGCGGGGATCGAACCCGCATCTTCCGGGTCAGCAGCCGAGCGCCATAACCATTGAGCCACCGCGGCGGCGCAACCCCCAGTCATAAGTTTATGGAACGAAATATGAGCGAAACAACCTTACTTCATCAGCATCATAGCACGTGGCCCAGAAGGAGTATATGCTGCCTTACTCATAGTATGCGAATTTCCTACTAGACAGACAAGGGAAGTTAAATGAGGACTCTTTAAGACATACATACCAAGGAAGCCAACAGTCACCGAAACCAAAGGAAATATTCTATTTTTGATATAACTTAATAATGTAAGTTAATTAATAGTTACACTAGTCATTTACTTCTTCGACATCTCAAATTAAAAAAATATATAGGCACTCTCGTGTGCTCCTTGGTTTCGGTGACTGTTGACTTCCTTCGTCTTTAAAAAATGAAATGAAAACTGGTTTTGGGGGAAAGAAATGGCGCAGTAATTGTCTCACTTATGTCGGTGGACACCGGAACCACCCCGCGAAGGAGAGGAGGAAGGTGGGAGTGAAAGAAGGACGAGTGAAATAGGTGCCGTAGTGCAGTTCCCCGGAATAATTTCGACCAACTGGGGATCTTTAACGTGCACTGACACCGCACAGCACACGGGCACCTTTGTGTTTCGCCTATATCGAAACGCAGCCTCCGCGGCCGGGTTCGAACCCGGGCACTCCGGCTCAGTAGTCGAGCGCCTTAACCACTGAGCCACCGCGGCGGGTATGCATCGCGTTCACTATTAAAATTTATGCTATGCGCAGTGGTTGCAGAGAAATTAAATTTATTCGCGAAAACCTTGTTCCAACAACTTTCATAAATTATCTCATAAATTATCCCATAACTTTTGGCATAAATTATCCCATAAATTATCTCGACGAATGAGCCACACACGGTCTGGTCCTTCCTTGCTTGTGTTGTCTCTTTCGAACAGGCGCATCTCTGCTAAATCTCTTGAGCTTTGAATGTGAGTTCACGCTTGAAATACTTCGAGATTCTTGCTTTTTTTAACTATTAAAAGTAACGGCTAGCGTCAACTGCTTAGCCGTTAAAACACGAATTCTTTGTTTACCCATATTGCAACTCAATAAAGCAGATTATATGCAATGAATTTTACGCAGAAGCAGTGCCGTGCACTACTGCATGTGCAGAATGAACAAAATCGCACGCTAAGAAAAATGCTTTAAGTGCAGCGCCGTCATTTCTGAATGGCATGGGAGAGAACGCAAAACTGTAATCCTCTTTGTTGCATTTTGCTCTATTTCATTCTTTTATTTTATGGTATGCTATTTCGTCGCTATGTTTCCAATTATCTGTTTCTACACTACGGAATATACATGTCAGTAACACAGAAGACCCCTATCATCCGTAGATTCCTTCTCACACACCCATCGTTGTAATGATCATAAACAACTCATCGGCACCGCAAGACACAGAGCTGCACGCGTTTTCTAACACAGCTTTGTTGTACATTTAGTTTAGCTGCAATTAAACAAGAGACTGCAAAACGTTCTCTAACGCCACTTTCGAGGCTATTGCAAGTCTCAAGACACGAGGAGTACTTTGGCAGCATACAGTCCAATGCAGCATACCTGTTTTAAAGGTAGGTGCAAGGATGCTATTGAGAGCAACATCGTAACTCAGTGAACAGAAAAACAACGTAGCAATTCCGCTGCCGCCTTTATTATTAGCTTTCTTCTTGCTTTAGCAAATGTGACTGTGATTTAAGTAGGTTTCACTATTAGAAAACCGTGCCAAAGAACAAAGTTGGTTGTAAGCCCACAGCCGCCCTGTCTGTCTTTTCTTCTGCTTGTGCCCCTTTTTACTGTACTTTCACCAGTCATCTCTAACATCATTAGACAGCTTGCAAGGCAAATGCCCCTGACATGGTACATTGTTGCTGCTTGTGCCATTGCTTCTTCGAAACGAAGTATGTTATAGCGAAAGAAAAAATTAGACAAAGAAAACAAAAAGTACAGGATGCACCATTTTAAACGGTCTCTCAAAGCTGCAAAGGTCAATAGACTAGAGAACCATCGCCGCTCATCGACCACTGTGTAGGGCTCGTTGCTGGGGCAGCCAGTCAAGGTTGGACAATGACAAGAGGAACAAGGAGGACCGTGGCGGAAGAAACAAATTGGTGTCTGCTTCGCCCTTTCAAATGCGAAAGCACTACTTCACGGGGTCAAACCCAACCAACAATCTTGTGGCATCCCTGACTTTGAGGATGCAGAAATCAAATATTGCCCCAACTGGATTTTGAACCCCGGGCGGTGCGAACAGACCAGCTTCGCTGGCCACTGTACGAGAGCACGATGCTACCGCCGCAGCAAATCACCCCTCAAATTAAACTGCAACACAGCCTCGTGTTGTGCATTGCACATAGTCATCTTCATCAACTTCAATCAACGGCGCGAACAGAACAGAACAGTTTAACCTCGATCAGGGCATAACCTGAGTCTAATGTCGTCGCCAGACGTGCTATACGACGCAGCAGAGCAAAACCATGAGCCAACCAGGCTAAACACATGCTTTCGCACGTCTACTGGGTTCAACTACGTTAAAACCCTACCACTTTTTTGTGCTCTGAATAATCTCATTTTTCTTCGTTTCAACATAAATCAACATGTGACCTGGGGACATACAGCGTGGTTTATGACGTCAGCCGTCATTCCTTTCGCAGGTGCTCACGCGGTCTGGAAACACCTGCCACCTCTAGCCTCAGGTGATGCGAGCCCATCTCGATTCACATATAAGGTTGCCCAAGTCGCTCGTCCTATTTGTTTCTTTATAAGCAGGTTTCAACACAGTTACAAGCTCTGTCTCCACTGTTACGACACGGACAAGGCAAGAAGGATTATCCGTGTATTTAGAGATTGCATGCGCATTGGCAAACCCTCTCCCTGCTACTTAACTGATTCTGGAGAAGGGTGTTGAGTTGCAGGCGTGTAAATACGCCGGTTCCTCTAAGCGAGCCCAAGTTGCAGCCGCGTTCAGTCTGCGCTGAGGCCCAGATTAGTGTTGCCTGGAAAGGAAAAAATTCTGTGGGACTTTGAGAATGGGATCACTAGATGGCACAAGGGCGTAAAATTGCATGGGCATGGACTGGCAAAGAGCAAGAAAGGAATGGGAAAATAAAGTAAGAACAAGGGTTTGTGAGTGAAAAACAGAGGGTACATACAAACACGAAACTACGAACTAGTACAGCCTAATGAGCAGAACGTAGTAGTATCGGTTTTCCGTGCCTTTTCTCAATCCCCGCTGCATTTGGATAGTGCGCGTGGCTTTGTTGCTGGTCACAGATTCTTGCTTGGACTGCTCGTCTGTTTAAATCAGAAAATATCGTTGTTATTTTTAATTTTTAAACTAATCTAGAGTACTTCAGCCAGAAAGGCTCGGAGCTAATGGTGACTTCCAATCGCAGAGTTGGAGCACTTCTGGAGCAACGCTTCCTGCTCTTTTCGGAGCAACTGTATTCCAAACGCAGATCTGAGGCACGGATCGCGTTTTCCAATCGTAGACAGGGAGCGGTTGCCGAGCCGAGATTGCTCCGTGGAGCAGTCGGGTCTGCTCCGCCGAAATCGGCGGATCCGGCCGGAAGTTTGCGTGAGGTTCTTTTTCAGCGGCGCTAGCGCCGCCCTATATGCTCTGGCCTGCATGCTCTGGCCAGAGCAAGTGTACTCCAATCGCAATTTCAGGTCGCGCGCTCTGCGCCGGATTCAGGCGCTCTGTCACAGAGCGTGCAGACCGCTCTGGGCCTGCGATTGGAATTCACCATAAGTGTGTCTGTATGCTGTATCTCGTAAGGACTGCCGTCTTTTGCCAGCTTGTGAGTTGATTCCTTGTCGGGTTAAAGGTGCATCTGCATAATCCAGCAGCTCGTGCGGATTCATTTGCAGTTTCTCGCAGGTAGCGCATGAGCTCTAAGTCGTAACGATAATTAAGCTTTCTTACTGTCAGCCGCAATGTAAGCCGACATTTGGTGCAACATTTGCGCCGCGCAGAATGAGTATATGCTACGCCCATTACAAATAGTAGCCACAGTAAGACATGAGTTCATCAAATATACGTAGCTGAATAGAAAAAATGCACCCTCTAGATTTAGAAAGCTTTGATCTGAAGGGGGAATTTCGCTAAAAACACAGGACGTACCAGGAAATTTCAGGGGATGCTTAAGTAGCTTTAAGAGTGCAATGCTGTAGCGTTGCCATGCGATATGAGGTGGTCGCATAAATCCCTTTACTTCCGCGCTGAACGAGAGTTCCTCAGTGGTCGAAGCAACGTTTCATGTACATGAACTTTGTACAAACCATGAATAAAACATTCACAAATCAACACAATGCATAATACGATACGCTTAAACCAAGCACGAAAAAAGACGCAACACAGGGCACATCACTACATCATAATACCACACACGTAAGCAACGGTGCATTAGAAAGAGGGGAATAAAGAGCTCAACCACTTTTTTTCAGCGCAATTGGTTTTCTTTCTTCAGAAGCACTACGTAATGGCGGTGGGATGACATCAAGACCTTGTAGACCAATTAGAAATTGTGTAGTGACGTCATCAATGCTGTACTTGTGATAGTTTTGGGATGTTGGAATTACCCGCGCGAGGTCATGTGTTTGTGACGTAACAGCCCTGCCGACCAATGAGAATTTCGTGACACCACCGGATTTTTCGTCGTGGGGGACCTCTAACACTACAGTGTTAATAAGAATTTAAATTTCGTAAGCCATGCCAGAGATTGCGCATTTCTTGATGGCGAAGTAGGAGGTAGAAAGACGTCTGCTAACCGCAGTCCCTTTCTGCGTGCCGCACAGATTCCTGAGGCGGACAGCAACATACTGTAATGTCACCGCCTAAGCACAGGCAAGGACGATGAAGTGGAGGACTCGCGCAGGGCAGGATGCGGGGGACCTTTGCCTCAGCCGGACGCTACTGCCTCCGCTCCACCGATCGCTACATCGTCAGGTCCTCTAATAAATGTGGCCGCAGTCTCCTCTTAGGTGACCCTCACAATACAAACAGCCAGTGAGGCGTGTCTATTACACTCAGCAAAGTCTATTTGGAACTTGCCCCGGCACACTCTTACTGCCTTCTCCGCCGATGCTGCACCGAACACGCGGAGCGCAATGAACGCCAGGCAACTGACAGCAGCAGCGGCAGGATTCTACGCTGCTGCTTCCGCCCTCCTCGACACTCCCCCCGCCCACCCCCGCCCCTTCCGGCACGCCGGCGCACCCGGGTATAGTGCGTGCAAGCCTGGCGGCGCGCTCAAGCTCCTCTATCGCAGGCATTATCCAATCGATCGCGAGCAGCTGACTTTAAGACCGGAGGAGCTCCTTGCCAGCTCGGCGCCACTTCGGGCGCACAATGAGTGATTGCGGCTGCGCGTACGCTCGCAAAGTCGAGCGCACTGGCAGGCACTCCGGAGCTCGCAGACAACAGGCGCCTTCGGCAATGGCGGAGGAACGGATTGGGGAATCTTGGGCCGCCGCCGTGGGCCGAGATTTCGCCAAACGCTGCACCGTGGGAGAATTCGCTTTCCCCTAACCACCCCCATCATCATCTCTAACCCACTCCCCGTCTTTTGGTCTGTTTATCTTAACGAGTCTCACGGGGTTTTCTCGCCCAACGTGCACATTTGATGGTGATTGATGGCACTAAAGGCGGAGGCCTAGCACACATTTAACCGGCATTATTGAAGGGATCAGCCTTTATGACTTATGCTTGTTTCGACCATGCTTTAAAGGAGAGTTGCCGAGGACGTTCGGTTTAAGGATGCAAGAATAAATGGTCTAAGGTATCCTAAGGTACACCTATCTGACACCGATATGTAATCTGGACGTATTATTGAACGCCAACGTTGAACGTTTTGTCGGCTGCTGCCGTGCTTAAGGAATACCTCAGTTTGTTGGAGGAAGAGAAAAATAGGAACGTGTTATATGTCTTAGTTCTTAAATGCGATTTTCTCTCCAATTTTTAGAAACCGCGCTACGCATTTTTTTAAATTCTTCTATGTTAGAGCTTCATCTGGCACGAATATTGAAAGTTATTTCTGATTCAGCGCTTCATTCATTCCGAACAGCGCCGCTAACCATCAGCGGGCACACTGCCAATACCTTAACGACACAACTAAACTTCAACTGAAACAACGCACAAGATCACGTCACACTACCGTCTCTTTATTCTTTTCCAGTACTGCTTTGCGCACCTCGAAAGTTCAATCAGCTCCGTCACGGTTTGCCTGCATCTCTGCGTTTCCCGAAAGTCTCATTCGCTATACTGCGTAGCTCTTTGATGGTCAATGAACAGCACGCAAAGGGTTGCTAAGCAAATACTGCTCGCATCTACTAGAGTGCGACCAATTTTTGCTTCATGCACTGCGATAACTGTCCCTCGGTGCGACATATGTAGTCTCTTTTCATACCAGGTAATAACCATCACAAGGCAGCCAGAGATTGTTTCTTCCCTATACTGTGACTCTACGAAAGGCACATCAACGGCCTCTACCGGGCTTTCTTGCGGTAAATCCGACAGACCGACGCTCGTTAACTGACCTAATATTTTCTGGCTGTCACACCGTAGTAACTTTCATATTCTTACACATACTCAGAAGCGCTTCAAGCAGCTCACAACGGCCTGTCCTAATCCGCGCCGCCTGTGTCGACCAGTGCAGCATGAGTGGAAGATAAGGAGAATGGTGTAGAGGTGTACACCCTCATGTCGCAATACACCTGCCTGCGTAGTCCACATTCGACTTCTTTCTTCGATTGGCCGCTTAAGCCCAGATTACCCCGTGTCCAGCAAGCATAGGGCGTGAAAGAGACCGCGTAGGCAAAGCAGCCGTGGGTGTCTCTGCGTAACAATGAGTCTATCCGCTTTAAGCACAGATTGGCAGGAGTTCATTTGCTATTGCGACTGAAGCAAGCAAAGACGCTGGCAAAAACATGAAAGCGTACATAATAAACGTGGTCATCAAGGTTAATTTTGATCTATTTGTTCCCATCTGCGTTCATCCCATAGCTAAAGCGAGAATAGCAAAAATATGGTATTGAAGCGCTCAAAATTCTGAAATACTGACGTGCCCCAGTAATACTTGGCGGTCCCCGAGATTCAAAAGCAGCACTACGAAGCATTAAAATAACGAGGCGCGTCTGCGAGCTCTAAGATTATAAAGATGTCTTCTTTGTTCTGATTCGTTTTTTTTCAAACTCGGCAGCTCTTTTAAAGCACGAAGTTTTCTTTAACCTGTCATGATTTCAATCCACAATGCCGCTCTTAAGCACTTGGAAACGAGATACAGAACGTGTTGCGCCATCGAGGCGCGCACGTTCTTGTCAGACCGCCATTAAGAAACGCCGGACATTTCAATGCCGAACTATTTCACAACGCGTAGCAATAAGAGGAACGTGGCGCCTCTGGAAGGAAACTCGTATGCAACCGTCCGATTCTGAACTTAAGGATGCATTCTTTTTGTCCCTTTTCAGCTGCTTCGGAAACACAATGCTCCGCGTTCCTATCTTTTACTGTTGCAGCTTTTGTTGGTTTTGTTCACTGCATCACGTTATTCCTTAGAAATGTCTGCTTCAGCATTTGCATTACTTTCTGTTCTGTCGTGTGTATCAGTTGCACGTGGTGACCTTTGCCTTCCAGCGCTTTCAACACTCCAACTTGCCTCTCCTCCGCAGCGTATAATCTTGACAAACCCAACCTTCCCTGCAGCCCCGCGTGAGTGCTTGCGCACAGGTCGCTGCGCAATCGAGCCTTGGCAGGTCTCATTTACTGGATACCTCTGTTCAGTCCAGAAAAATAAATACAATAGCCCAAAGTTCGACGTTAGAGCGACGCTCCGCAGTAAGGATGGAAAATTTGCGGAGGCGGCCGCCCTTTTTCTAACGCACGAAAGAGTTTGCAGAAATTTCTGTCATCCAAAGACTAAGAAGTCTCTGCGGCTCATTCACTTGCATGAAAGCATGCACGAAAGCTTGCATGAAAGCGTGAAAGCGTGTACAGGCTGTTCCAGGCTTAAAGAGAAACTGGGAGCACATGGCAGCTGCGCTTCGAGAAGAGTTGTCACCGAGAGCCGGTGAGAATGGGAGGCGCATGCGCAGAAAGAACAGCCGCCTGTGCTTATTGTGCATGTATCTTTGCTGCCGACTGTCCCTGGCTGTCGACGGCAGCGCTTCACGAAGCGCGACAGGGACTTGTTCTCAGTTTTCCTGTAAGCATGAAAGATCCCGTACCTGGTGTGAAATAACATCCCCGAGCATGAAAAGTAGCAGTTATGAGAGAGCTAAGAAAACATTGCAGTTTTCTCTTCATTGTTATCGTCTGCACGCTGACAGGTTGTCAGAGAGTAACAAAACTATATTGTGTGGTATGAATGCATGCAGAGATTGCAAGGCACTGGTGTCAGAAGAACATCGCCGCTCACGGAGGCTTCATTAAAAAGTGATGTGCTTTAAGGAAGAAGGATATTGCAAACTTTATTTGAATGCAACACTATTCGACTCCAGGACTTATTTCAAAAATAACAGCATACGAAGCATAAACTGGGCGTTTCATCTAAGAGTTTACACAAATTTTAAAAATAGGCTTTTTGAGTTATAAGAGCACTTTTTTCGGCATAGCATTGTCAGCGATGTAGTTCATCAGAAAATGGCTTACACGTGGTACCAGCAGACCGGTCAGCCAATATTTAATAATTAACTTTTTAATTATTACTGTTAGGCTCCTTAACTATTGAGAGAATTGTAGCCTACCGTAAGTAATATCCATATCAATTTTAAAAATTTTGAAAGCGCGGTTATCCTCGGCGTTGTAGCCCCAACAAATGTTGGCTACATCGCGCCAAAATACATGAGCATTCGAGAAGTTTGTACGCAGACCAACCTCTCCAGTGCATGTAACACGTCGATATGGCAAAAATTTATCGGGCCATAGCGCCGAGGGTGACTGCGTTTTTGAAACTCTAAAAACTGATATGAATATTACCTACGATGGGCCACACGCCTTTCAATAATTAAGGAGCCTAACAATAATAGTTCAAAAATTAATTATTCAATATTGGTTAACCAGCCTGCTAGTTAGCATGCCTTAGCGGTATTCTGATTAACTACATCGCTGACAAAGCTATGCCGAAAAAAGAGCTCTTCTAGCTCAAAAAGCCTATTTTTAACAATTTTGTAAAGACTTAGGTGAGGCACCCTTTATAGCTCAGTGAATGCGCCTCAGCTTTCCACGATCTCGTAGACTCGCACCCAGTAAGACATCCGACAGGCAAGCTGCGGTGAAAGCTTTATTCACGAAGCACTGGGAAACCAAGGCGGAGGTGGGGGGAGGCTATTCAGGCGCCAGCCGAAAGTGTAAGGCTTCCTACAGAGTGCACCGTGGCACACCGAAGAGACATAAAGCAAACGACAATAACGTCCTGTTTGTGCGTTGCAAGCCACACTGAGCACGACCGTACATTTTGCCCTTGTCATTTTATATAACAAGTCGCTGCAGGACAATGAACTTCCATCAGACTGGAAGTCCGCGAATGTAGTATCCATTCATAAGTCATCCAGCAAACAATTGGCTATCAAATATCGTCCCACCTCTCTAACAAGTGTATGTTGAAAATCCTTAGAACACATAATGTATAGCGCCTTAATGAAGCACCTAGAAAATAGTATATTTTTCTCGCAATACCAACGTGGTTTTAGATCGAAACTCTCATGCATCACCCAACTGTGCGAATTTTCTAATGACATCTTTGTTTCCTACGATAAAAGCCTTCAGGTTGATTCCGTATTTTTCGACTTTGAAAAAGCATTTGACCCCGTTTCACATGTTCTCTTATAACACAAAATGTCTGTTCTTGGTTTACCCGCCTCTGTTATCCAGTGGTTACAGGATTACCTATTAAAAAGAACTCAATGTGTTGGAGTTAACGGCAGACCTTCCTCAACTGTTGAGTTGAGGGTGTGCCACAAAAATCAGTTTTGAGGCCGCTACATTTTTTTATTTATATTAATGATCTTACTGAGGGAATCTAGTCTCATATACGCCTGTACGCCGATGACTGTGTAATTTACAGATCCATCCGCAATTCTGTTGACGTTGACATTCTACAGAGTGATTTGAATTACGTGGCATCATGGTGCGATATGTGGAAAATGCGCCTCAATATAAATAAGTGTTGTCATGTGCAGTTCACGCGAAAACAACAGCCGTCTCCTCTCCATACCACATTAATGGAAACTCCTTTAACCGCGTTGATAATTTCAAATATCTAGGCGCATACTTCTCGTCTGACTGTTCATGGAGCAAGCATGTGGACTACTTGGGTAACAAAGCTAGCGCTGTATTCAATTTCTTTAAACTAAACTTTAAAACTGCACTCCTGACCCTCAAGGAAGCGTTCTATCTCACTAACATACGGCCTATTCTAGAATATACATGCACAATCTCGGACGCACACACTCATAACCTGATAACCAACTAGAACGAATTCAGAACCGCGCTGTACGTTTCGTCACTAACTATTATGGCTTTGCCTCCAGCATAAAAAAACATTAAAACCGAGCTAGGGCGGCAGCCCCTGTCCCAAAAGAGAAAATTCTTGAGTCTAAAATTTCTACACAGTGTATATAACGGTGACACCGGAATAGGCGAAGCTGTTTACCTGAAGGCACCACATTATATTTCCTCTCGAACTGATCACCCAAAAAAATTAGAGAGATTGCTTGCCGCACAAATGTTTTTGCCCGTTCATTTTTCCCTTTCACGATAAACGAATGGAATCGTCTGCCTGAAAGAATTGTCAATGTTCCTGCTACAATGTTTTCCTCAGCTCTGCTTGAGGCATGTTTCCAATGAGTTTCGTTATATTAGTTAAACTATCTTGTATTATTTGTTGTGTTCGGTATTCTTTTTTTTGTCCTTGACTTTTGTATATTACTATGTTTATAATCCCCCTAGAATAATGCTCCATGGGCGATGTAATTATATGCATAAATAAATAAAATATTATGACATTAGCGTCTTCTGTAAGATATCTCGATACACGCACAGGATAAAAAGTAGGAGCAAAGGACTTGTTATCTTTCAGAACGGGAAAGCCTGCTTGATTAAGTTCAGCAGTGGAACTTAAAAGTTCTTACTCTTACGGATAGCATGGCAAAGTGGCTCAGAGCCCGAAAGTGAATAACGACAAAACGGTACGCATCTCTGGTACAGGCGGAAGCAGCTTGGGCTTGATAGGGTGCCTCGATGCACGCGCCGGCCACAGTGTGCGTCAGCTGATGCACGATAAGGCTTGCGCTTTTGCGTTTGTTTAATTAAACACCATGTCCGGCTACGAACCTAATGCCCTCATTTTCGCACAGTACAGAGCTTTGTAGATAGAACTACAATAATAATAAAAAATTAGAAAAACAATAAGTGCAGTATAATAATGTGTTATGACTGGATATTGTCTCGTGGCGGACATGATACGCAGGAACTAAAGCGGACGAATATTTGAGGAGCGAACTTTGTTAGGCCAACTTAATGTTCGGCTCTTCCACCCCCCCCCCCCCCCCCCAATAAAAAAAAGCATGGCAGAAGCGAGACGAGTAGTTTGAACTCGAGGTGAGATGTGAATGCCAGCGGTTTTCAGCAGTGAAATATTTAAACTTGGCTCAGAACTCTTAAGACTCCAAGCGTGCGTCTTGAAAAGTTCTGAGCATCTTGAAACCGCCAACGCGGGATCACTATTTTTCGCTAACAGACTACATGCGCCTAGAAAGCGCGCACAAGGTGGCACTTTAAACGAGGGTAAAATAATGATGAGACCAGCAGCTGGCTGTGAAAAATGAAGAAAAGTGATACAAGTTGCGGTAGCAGGACGTGGAGATGACGTTATAAGCATACATTAATGTGTCCCACTAATCTTCACGTCATGAGCAATCAGTGAATGCACATTTTTAGCTTTGAATTTCGCTCCAAATGCTTTTAGCATACATATTAAGCCGCTTAGCGAAAGAGCACTCAGTGCTTAAACGGCTACCGACGAATGGTTAAAATATTTTCTATTTATGGATACGTCCGGCTGTATTAGCTTGGAAGTAATCTCAAATGGAAAGCAGACGCCGCTTTGAAGTTACGCGCCACTTTCCAAATACAGAGTGTCATGGTTGAAGCGCGCTATTTTTTGCACAGACAAAAAAACTGCGAGGGCTTCGATTAGCGAGACATCGAAAAATTACGATGTGCGCGAACTTTCGCTTCTCAAACGCGCACGTCGTTAATGCAGCGACAGCGCAGTCAAGCTGGTTGCCTAACCACGCATTACGATCGCCAAGCTCCTATAATTAGTGCGGTGCGCTTCAACATGTCACACCAGTGATGTCAGTTTGCCACCAGTCATGAAAACTGGGTTAGGTTAGACAAATTGACTGTCGGGTTGCCTCTATACACGCATCTTTTCATAGCATACGTAATAAGGTAACGTTGCTTGCGCTATTATTAAGCTTGATTAGCGTAACGCGCAACTGGCATCTCTTTTGAGTTGCCGTCTTGTGAAAGCAGCGCACGAATTATGCCGCGTTGCGTACGCTCACAGCGTCGCCGCGCTGGAATGCTGCTCCCCACCACAGGAAAGCCGTACTATTCATGCCGAGTTATTCGGCTTTGAATGATTCGTCCGGCTAAATTAAGACCAATTTGTTCCATAACGCAGAGCATTAATGGTTGGATCTGGAACCCCTTTCATTTCGGCTAATCTATGCACTTGTGGTTCTCCGCGATCAGCAGCGCTTTTTGCTTGGCTTGAGAATGGGGTCTAAGCACTTGGTATAAGTGTTCGAAACCATGAATGAATATTAGCTACTCAAGCATGACGTATGACGTCCACAGAGACTCAAGCAATAGCAAACTCGATTTTCTTCACTAATACAACCTCCCATTAGATGGGCCAATCTATAAACTATAGAAGCTTTATTTGCTAAGCATTTATAGCACATTTAGCATTAAAATAATTACTAATAGAGAAGCAGCAGAGGTTAATTGTGCAGGGAGAAGAAAGAGGAGAGGAAGGGATGGAGCGAGGGTCTACCAAACAATATTTGTACACCAGAATAAAAAACTATCTCAAGTATTCACAGAAGTCCACCACTGCAAAGAGTTCAGCTTGCCTGTCCTTGAGCCACTAGCATAAGTCTGATCACCCAAGGCTCTGCGTGAGGTTTCTTAAATAAACACTAAGGAAAACTCTATCGAATTATTATCCTCAGTAAAAAATGGTTCTCTTCTTTCTAGGTCTGGGAGAAAAAGTTGTACTTGTGAAAGATAAAAACTCATTTCGCAATTTTCCCCTCACTTAATGCAAACTCGTGAGGGCTACATCGAGATGGTCTCGTAGCCGCCGTTCTGAAATGAATGGTGGCCTCTGAGATCCGAGCTCGAAATTCGGTATCGACGCATACAGTTTACTTGCGAAACCGGCCGATGATGGCGACACCTGCATTTCATTCTTAGCATTTTTTTTTCTAGATTATAAAACCTCCGCTTTCACTGAGCGTGGTCGCTTTGTCGTTATAATGGTCGCTATATTGCCGTAGTTCGTCGATACAGGCAAACTTCAGTTTGTCCTCAGTGTCCCTTTTAAGGCTTTGGTGAAATGACCATTCAGTGGTGTGCACTGCCACATGCCGGAACCGGCGGAGGTCTAAGTCGCTGAAATGGTGATGTAGAGTACAAATCTAGGCCCCAAAAGTCTCGAGCAGTTGGCGCCATGCCTTCATCATGCTGCATGTCTAGTACATGTTACAGAAAATAAGTAACTGATCACAATTAAAACTACTCCACCTGAAATGTAACTATTTCAGGAGCAATTACAACCCCCAAAAAAGTAACTGAATAATTACAAAAAGAATATTGTATAACGTTATTTTCGTTCCAAACTTTCATTACTCAGCCGCCGCGGTGGCTGAGTGGTTATGGCGCTCGGCTGCTGGCCCGAAAGACGCGGGTTCGATCCCGGCCGCGGCGGTCGAATTTCGATGGAGGCGAAACTCTAGAGGCACGTGTACTGTGTGATGTCAGTGCACGTTAAAGAACCCCAGGTGGTCGAAATTTCTGTAGCCCTTCACTACGGCGTCTCTCATAGCCTGAGTCGCTTTGGGACGTTAAGCCCCCATATATCATAAACCAAACCACTTTTATTAGTCTAACAAAAATATACTCGGACTAGAATGAAATAGTGCGATTCGCTTGAAGTACTGTCTGGTACACATCACACGTCGCTAGTTTCACGATAATTTGTTCTTCTAAGTTGTCGCTAATTTTCTCACGTGTCCTCATCAAGAGATCAGCAGCGACACTGAAGGCTCTCTCCACGTACGCGCTGGAGGGAAGGGCGGTATTGTAACGTATGAAAACCTTGAGTACCAGCTCGTAGTTGCGCAATGCTTAGATGCTCGTGCTAAGCGCGTCTTCAATAAAGGCAAAGGAACCAGGAAAGGAATCAGTTACATATACTGGGATAAAAATAACACTGCAAGAGAGGCAAGGACGAAAAGACACATACTCAACGCTGTGTCTGTCTCTTTGTTATAAACAAAAAAAAATTTAACAGAGTATACTGAGGGGCCAGTTGGTCAGACATATTATAAACAAAAACGTAGCATATGAACGGGGCGAAGACAAAACGGAAGACAGGATGGGTCGTCCCGTCCATATGCTCCGTTTTTGTTTATAATATGTCTAACCAACTGGCCCTTCAGTATACTCTGTCTCTTTGTCCTGGTCTTTGCTGCGCTGTTATTTTTTTCACAACAGGAACCCACGTGGACCTCATACTTTTCCTTCTGATACAACAAAGAACTCTATCAGTAATCCTGGTTACAACAGAATCATTGCTTTTCGCGCCAGCTAGGCTATATTGCTATCTTAGTTCTTTGTGTGGAAGCCGCCGAGTTGAGAGTATTTAGAGGTAAGTTGCGGCTCCATCTGGCAGGACGGGCGAATAACTACAGATCGGCCACATGTTATTTCTTGGGAAACGCGCTGCCATAGGAGACGGCCCTTAACCGGTCGTTGCCCGGACATGATTGCGAACGATGCTTCTCTGCTGCCGGCCCAGCGTCGCTCAGCCACAAAGAAAACATCTCTGCTCGCATCAGTGTTTACCGAAAAGTTCAGGTTCTTGAAGCTCTGCCGTAGGTAATGCTTTGTTTTTGTAATGAAGTAACTGATTCACACTAGTCGATCACAGAAAAAAACAATAGTGATTGAATTATACATAAGTTTCCGTGCCCATGCAGGAATGTTCACGCATTTTTGTGGTAAAGACAGCATGTATACACACAAAAAAATGCATGCATTCTCGTCTAAAAACACAGAACACACAAATGAAGGGGGACAATTAAACATCAAAGTCATAGTTCTTAATTAAGTTCATAAACGAATCAGCGGATGAGTACTATACAGCATTTTCTGGATATTAATTCCGATTGGAAATGGCAGCAGGAAACAGGGAGTACTTGTGGATGTTTAGACGGTTAACCGACTGACTATTTTAATGTGATTTGTTCTAGTTGAGTGTCTGAAAGGAGGGCGCAAGTATAGTGAATTCGTTAGTTTAAAGTGGCCGTGATACAGGAGGTACAAAAACTAGTCTAGTCACTAGATTGGTAGCGCTAGTTTATCCAGAGTAATCTGACTGAACAAACCGTACTACTAATTTCTGGATGCGTTTCTAATTTGTTAACGATTTTTTATAGGGGCTCAAGACCAGATCTCCATATTCCAAGGTGGGTCTGATAAGTGTTTTATATGCACTCAGTTTAATAAGAGCAGGTGCGTTACGTAGTTTTCTACGTAAATAACTTTGTTTACCTTCAGCTTTAGAACAAATTGATTTGTTGAAGAGTTTCCAATTAAGGTTAATTGTTAGGGCGAATCCCAGATACTTCTCCTGATCGCATTTTTTAACCTGTGGGCTCCCAAGCGTGTATTTAAAATTTAGAGGCTGCTTCCTATTAGTGAATGTGATGTTCTTGGTGTCACTTTAGGGAATCGTTAAGGAGAATTTGGTCTTCTAATTATCGTCGGCAAAAAGTACGGTTTCCTGGGGTACGCCTGAGTAAACATCCAGGTTCTGTGAAACGTGTTCACCTATTTTAACACATTGTTTTCTATTCTGTAAATCAGTGGAAATCCATGACACTGTGTTAAAATCTGTACCAAACGCTAATAATTTTGTTGTAAGATCATCATAATGGTCAACATCTAACGCTTTATAGAAGTTTAAAAATACTGCATCTCTCTGATTGCCGTCATTAATTGTGTTGGCGATGTCATGAGAAATTTCGGAAAACTGTGTTGCAGTCAAAAGTGTTGTTCTGAAACCGTGTCGTTTTTCATAGATAAAGTTATTATTTTCACATTATGAGATGATGTTTTTAAAGATAATGTGTTCCAGTACTTTGCAGCTGATGTTTGTCAACGATAATGGACTATAGTTATTCAATTCAGTCTTGGAACCTGACTAGTGTACCGGAATTATTTTGGCACAGAGCCAATCATCAGGTATTACGAGTCGTTGTAACACCTTGTGTAAACTATATGCAGGTATTTGGACACCCAGACAACGTATCGGAATAAAAACGCGCTTGATACAGAATCGGGACCAGTGATTTCGTGGAGTAGAGATTTTGTAGAGGGAAAGGATTCCAGCTTCACTTATGTTTAGTTCCATTATGGATAGTTCATTTCAGGAATATATAGTTTATTACAGGTAATCAATTACTTTGAACACGTTGTGTATACCTTTGCATGCGACTGGAGTTACTGGTATCCTTCCGTATTAGACAGCCTGCCATGTCGGAATGGGAGCGTAGTGTGCCAGACGTTCGGATGAGCTATGCAAATACATACAATGTCCGTGTCCGTGCGTGCATGTTTGTCCATCCGTGCATGTGAATGAGTAAATGGGAGGGTGTGAATGAATGGAGAGAGCTATAGAGAGTGAATCAGGGAATGAATGAATGAATGAATGAATGAATGAATGAATGAATGAATGAATGAATGAATGAATGAATGAATGAATGAATGAATGAATGGAGCGAGCTATAGAGATCGAATCAGGGAATGAATGAATGAATGAATGGGTGCGTGGGCGGGTGAACGAGTGACTGAATGAGTGAGCGAATGAATGAGTAGCCGAATCAGCGGGCGGGTGAGCGATTTAGTGAATGAATGGATAGGTGGGTGAGTGAATGAGTAAATGAATGGATAGGTGGGTGAGTGAATGAATAAATGAATGGATGAGTGAGTGAGTGAGTGAGTGAGTGAGTGAGTGAGTGAGTGAGTGAGTGAGTGAGTGAGTGAGTGAGTGAGTGAGTGAGTGAGTGAGTGAGTGAGTGAGTGAGTGAGTGAGTGAGTGAGTGAGTGAGTGAGTGAGTGAGCGAGCGAGCGAAGGAGGCAGCGAGATAGTGAGCAAATCAGTGCGTGACTCACTCAGTCAGCGAATAAGTTATTCAGTCAGCCAGTGAATACGTGAGTACGTGAGTCGTCAGTCAGTGAATAATTGAATGAGCAAACGAGGTAGCGAGCGATGGACGAGTTAAAATGAGAAACAGGTCGCGGCACGGAGATACCTGCCAAGTCGACGAGGTTCGATGCGGAGTATTTTTAGTCTTTTCACGCTGCAAGAGCAAGACCTAACCAGATCTAAAGCACACACCGTCATCGTCATGGTGAGCAACACTTCTAGTCTGTGGGACTCAGACATCGAATCTTTCCGCCACACGGAATGCGCCCTCCATATACGAGATATAAACATCGCATATTCGATCCCCCCTCTCGAATGCATTTCGAACGCGCAGCCAGTGAAGGCAAAGGTGATAAGAGAAATACCGCGCGGAAACTTGGGCCAGAACCGGCAGCAACCACAGGAAGAACAACGCCGCATAAAGGCAGAAAGAGTAAGCGCGGAGAAGAAGAGTGAGAGCAAGTTGACAGAGCGGGGTGGGGGTGGGGGTGAGGGCAGAGCACGCGGTACTGCGGCGCGTCTCTCTCGGCCCGGTGACGCGCTCTCGACACGCGAAGACATCGATAGCGCGGGCGTGAAAATCGCGACCCGCGCGCCGCAGGGAGAAAGCCAACTGGGCGTGCGACGTCACCCGCCCACGCATCGCGCGCGGCATCGATGCTGTCTGTCGCTCGCTTATCGCCACCGCGGGGCTTCCGTCCGTGGCACTCCGGTGGCATCCTTCGAGGGCGAAGGGAGGCGAGCGCGCTTCTCCATCCGACGACCGCAGACACAGACGCCCCCGTCAGCAGCTGCAGAAATACAAGGAAGAGAGGGCGACCACTCACGCGCGGACGCGCCCGTACGCTACCGAGCATGGGAACAAAGGAAGAGAGAGAGAGCGTTGCAGCGCGAAAGGTGGCGAAGAGGAATATCTCTCTCTGCCCGGGGAAAGAACGCGGCGACGGATCCATCGAAGAGGACTTGGGCGAGGCGCTTGACGCGTCGCGTAGGCCCGCAGGGAGGCAGCTGTCTGCTCCTTCGCGGGGGCAGTCTTCGCGAACGGGTTCGCATTGCAAAACCTGCGGAGACGAGGAAAGCATTACGCACGGGTTTCGTCCTTCTCGACGCGCTCACCCTGCCCCAGGCTTTTGGTTGTCGGTGTCGTTCGCGAAGAGTGTAAGTCAGCCTTTATTGTCTCAGCAGCTCTGTGCGCACGCTTCTACGAACAGCCAGACGAGTCTCGAGCAGTCGAGGACAGCCCCATTAAAGATGGAATGCGGATACACGTTGGCGGATAATACAGATATTTAAAAAAAGGCGAAGCGTTGTAAAGATTCAAAACAATTAGAAAATTTCCTCCGGCCGTTTCAATGGCAAAAATACGTAAACACTACACGTTTCAGCCCGAGAAATATTTATTTTCGGCTGTTCACAAAGAGCAATGCCGTGCTTGATCAATGGCCGAAGTCACTCGGCTTCACTCAATAGGATTGACCAGCGGAGGTCACAAATTCGACAGTGTGAAACTGTAGAGCATAGTGTGTTCGAAACTTATGCAAAAAATTTAATGCAGCAGATGAGTTAGAGATGCGCCATAGCAGTATCCGTTGCTTTGTGCATAACAACGCAAAAATCGTGGCCGCGCTCAGATATGCCTCAGCCACCTCCGGTTTCCCTTTCCCTATTTTCCGCTGTTTTGTTGGGTGGAACAATATGGTAATATGAATTATGAAGTGAAACAATTAGAAATACTGGCAAAAAAATGTCAAGAACACAGTAGCGAACATTGACCACAAGTGATGCCAACTTCGTTCTTTGTTGTGTCCTTGTTTACCTTTAGTTTCTTCCTTTCCTTTATTCCTTCCTTGCCTTCTTTCCTTTCTTCCTTACTTTCTTTCCTTCTTTCTTTCTTGTCCGTATTTTTATGGATTCATTTTATCGTTCGCTTGTTTGCAGTGCACGCCATGATTGTTACGAAGGCGACTAGCTGCGAAATTCACAGCAAGACAAATTGAGCTGAAGAAGTGTTGCATGCGAATTCCACAACCAAATTTGCCACAACCGTGGTTCTATCCTTAGTAAAGTGGAGTAATTGATTTGTTGCGACAGCACCGAGCGAACATATTATACCTAAGCTTGAGAGTCATTACTACTGCGAGATGCGAGTATTTCAGTTTAATATGTCGATGTTATAGGATGCCATTTTTTCCTAAAAAAACAATATTAGAGTGAAACCAGTTACCTCGCGATGTTGTTCATGTTGCATTTAATGAAGTATTTTTTTCTTAATGTTAGGATGAGTTTTTACTGCGACTGCCAGTATTCTTTCCTTCCCTGTGATGTTCATTGTTTTTATTATGAGTATTTTATATGTGTGTGCACCAAGCGACAGAAGTACATCCGTCTTGGTCTGTAAAGTAGTCATTCCACTTATCCTCTTCACTGTAATGCCTTTGGACGCTGAAAGTATTGAATAAATAAATAAATTCTCCACATTCTCTAAGTTGCGGATTGTTGTTCTGTGATAGATTTTTAATTCCTCTTCTTCATGCTCCCATGTTAATTTTTCGGACATTCGACATGACCCTATGAGTGTGCCGCACGAGCTCTCTGATGGGCTAAAAAACATTACTAGATTTCTTTCCCAGTATTTAAATCCAGAAAACACTATATCCAAACATTATGCTCATAGCATATGGATTTATTATACTCAACAAAACGGTCCGGAAAGAGCTTAAACACGGCAGTTCTACCACCAGAACAAGCAGCAAATAACATTGATGCAACTTTCTTTTCTTCTAGAGCGAAAACACAAAGTAAGTTTGAAACTACGAAAAATAAAAATCGCAAGGAAAGTTAAAGAAATGTTCAACACTGAAAAGTCAGAAGTAACAACCCCCCGCGGTAGCTCAGTGGTGAGGGCACTCGGCTACTGATCCGGAGTTCCTGGGTTCGAACCCAACCGCGGCGGCTGCGTTTTTATGGAGGCAAAAAACGAAAAGGCGACCATGTGCTGTGCGATGTCAGTGCACGTTGAAGATCTCCAGTCAAAATTACTCCGGAGCCCTCCACTACGGCACCTCTTTCTTCCTTCCTTCTTTCACTCCCTCCTTTGTCTCTTCCCTTACGGCGCGGTTCAGGTGTCCAACGATATATGATACAGATACTGTGCCATTTTCCTTTCCCCCAAAACCAATTATTATTATTATTAACAGGATCACAGTTTGCAAAGTCGTAACGAGTACACCTGCAAAGTAGATGCCGAGCACAATCAATGTGCTTAATCACTTTATTTATTTATTTATTTATTTATTTATTTATTTATTTATTTATTTATATATTTATTTATTTATTTATTTATTTGTTTGTTTGTTTGTTTATTTATTTATTTATTTATTTATTTATTTATTTATTTATTTCGAGATACTGCCAGCCTTCATTTGAGGCCTTAGGCAGGAGTTGGAAATACAGACACAATCAAACAGAACACAGAATAAAAGCATTGCAGGACATTTTTCAGCATAGTTTCCGGATGAAAAAATGAAAAAATGGAGGCACATGAGTGCTACTTGTAGACCATCGCTTTGACAGGGAAAATGACAACAAATAAATAAACAAACAAGACAGGTTACACTTTATCTGTTTCCAATAAAAGATTTACATATCTACGTTTTTTTTTTTTAGCGCGCCGCAGAATAACTCGGCCGACCGACTTTCCACTGTGTCTGGAGAAAGCAAGTTCCAATCACGGACCGTTCGTGGGAAATACGAATTTTTGACCATCTGTTTTACTAGAATATTCCTTTTTTTTCAGTGGTGTGATCGCGTTGGACGTCCAGTGATTGGTTCAATGTGCCTATTCTTGTCTACTCTTAGTTTATTATGGTACAGTAAATAGATGAACTTCAAACTTTCTCTATAGCGTCTGATTCGTAGTGGGTCTAAGCCAGCCTGTTTAGCAAGTATGCTTGGTGAAGTTCGCCAGCTATAGGAACTGAATATAAATCTTACCGATTTTCTTTGGACGCTCTCCAACTTGCTGATGTTTGGGTCCATAGATCCCATACAATACAGCAATATTCAAGGATTGGTCTAATATAGGTATTATACGCTAGAATCTTTATTTTTTGTGTTGACAGTCGCAAACATCTCCTCAGATATCTCAGTTTATGCATGGCCTTTTTGGTGATGTAGGTTATGTGTTCATTCCACCTGAGGTCGGATGTTAAAACTACACCTGAGTCCCTGTAACTCATTACAGGAGAAAGAACCTGTCCATTGATGCAGTATTTAAAGTGTAATGGTTGCTGTTTCCTGGTCATTTTCATTGCTGGTGTTTTCTTTGTGATTATCTTCATTTGCAATGTCCAGCACCATGTTTCGATAGTGGTGAGTGAAGAATTTAATACGGCCTCGTCCCTTGGGCTGTTAATTTCATTATAAAAGGTGCAGTCGTCTGCAAACAACCTGGTTTTCACCGGTATATTCGTTACTATGTCGTTAATAAAGATAAGAAAAATTAACCGGCCGAGAACAGATCCCTGTGGGATGCCGGAACGAACAAGTGCCGGCCTTGAGCACACTCCATCGATGAACACGCTTTGTTTCCTTAAGGAAAGATATGCCTCTATCCATTGTAGCAATGAGTCATTTTTTAATATCGGTTTTAATTTTAGAATCAACTTTTGGTGACACACGCGGTCAAACGCCATATCGAAATCTAAGATAATCATGTCAACTTGACCATGCCTATTTAGAACTGCTACGATGTCGTGAACAGTTTCGACTAGCTGTGTTGTAGTCGACAACCCTTTACGGAACCCGTGCTGCCTACAATATATGACGTTGTTAAGTTCGATAAACGTCGTAATGTGCTTGAAGATATATGCCCGAATGTCTTATCGCATGTGCACAGTATTGAGATGGGCCTGTATAAAGTAATTAATGAGCGGTCTCCTGTTTTGGGTATTGGTGTAATTTTGGCACATTTCCAATCACTTGGTAACTCTGCTCGCGACAAGGATTTGCTAAATAATGAACACAAGTATTTTGAACACCATTCGGCACACCTTACAAGGAAGGCGTTTGGTATGTCATCTATTCCCGAGGATTTTTTAGTACCTAAGTTAAGCAATAATGACAGAACGCCTTCTTCTGATATGCCGACGTTAAATATAGGAGGGCAATTAGCGAGCAAGTTGAAACATGGTCTTATACCATCGTCATTTGTAGACACAGAGCGAGACAACTCATTAAATGACACTGCTATCGATGCTTTATCGGTCACGGTTTTCTTATTTATGTAAAAACTGGACAAGGGCTCCTCTTTTGAAGAGAAGTGGCGCCAAAACTTTGCCAGGGAAGAAAGGAGAAAATTGTTCATAGAAACAATGTAGAAGTGTTTTTTGGCTTTCCTGACGCTGTCTTTCAACTGCAAACGCAATGCGCAAAGCTTATCTGCATTCGTTGCCGAAGGGCACCTGCAATGCTGCTTTCAAATTTTTTCCCTCTTCTTCCCAGGCGTAAAATTTCTTTTGTTTTCCATGAATTCATTTGTTGCGATCTCTTTAGCCGCGCGGCAGTTAAGCGCTTGATGCACTTCAGAACAAGTTCTTTGAAAAAGCACCACAAGTCGTCCACGCAGCATTCAGTTGACTCAGCAAGAAGGAGAAAGAGAATGAACTATCTAAGGCATCTAATATGTCGACGTCACTAGCACGTGAAAAGATTGGCACCAAACGTTCTTCCTTTTTGTTTTTTGTCAAATGTTTATCTCGAGTAACAGAAGCGTCATGCAATGCCTTCAAGAAGAGCTTTGTCACTTTACCCTCCGTGCGGTATTGTCGAGCTAAGCTTCTTGAAAAGCCTAGAGGGATGCTTCCAAACATAATGAGAAAGCTGTGGTATTATATCCTTTTCTTCAAGCTTGCAAGGTTAAATAAAATAACAGCGCGAAAACGCTGCTATTTCATTTAACCAGTCAAGCTTAAAGAAAAGATCATACAACCGCAACTTTCTCATTATGTTTGGAAGCATCCTTCTAAGTCGCCCTCTTAGAAAATTAAACATACCCATCAGCTGGAGACAGATAAACGTAATCTTGACTAGTGCTAAAGAACACAGATAATCGAACTACTTGGTGCGGATATGTCTCTTTGGTAGCCGCTACCCAACAGGCGCAGCCTGCAGGCGTACAAACCACCTTCGGAGACACACTGGGTGAAACTGCACTTTCTTTTTTTCATTGCAACATAAAGTTTCGAAGGCGCAAAAATCACAGCACGGCTGTGCGGCTAAACCTAATGTTTGCTTTGATACATGTTATGTCTTTATCCTGGTCTTGACAGGCGTGACGTAGGTAGCGCAGTGAAATCCCGTACCCCCGGAAGCAGTTCTCGTTTCACCTTACAAGACGACCGCTGCTCTTAATCCGCCACACGTAAACTATTTAACTACAGCCTCGAGTATTTCTTCCCGTCTGGAAAATTTGCGCCTGCCTTGGTGTAAGGCGTTGACGCGCATTTCTTGCAACCGGAAAGCTGTCTCCATCACAACGGCGCCATCAATACACGCGCTTTACTGAATCATAGTCAGGTCGCGCACTTGGGTTAAGAGAAGGCGTTGCGAAGGAGCCGGTGCGAACATTGCCGTTCCGCCAGTATGAAGGCAATACGAGGGGCATTACTTGTGATGACAGCAAAAAAAAAAAAAAAAACTTCACTACAATTTCAGCGACGAACAAATGAGACCGTCTTCCCAACAGACAAAGCAACAAATCTAGAAAACATTTTACGTAGGCCATGATTTATACGGAAACGTGTCGCCTTCGTTGATTCGTTTCTTTGCAGATCTTCAGCGTAACATCTGGCGCCTGTAAGTCGAGAACGCGAAAGACGTGAAATCTTGAAAAGGGGGCCAGCTTTTGTGCGGGGACAAAGAAGACAGGAGTACTGGCATGATATCGCAAAAAGAGAGCCGAAGACGCGGAGAAAGACGAACACAGGGACCCTAACAGAGCGGGACAACGTAATAGGGGCTTACTGCAACGTTCTTTGATTTTTCTTTGCGCAAACCGCAAGATTCAGCTATCAAAACACGGCATCAAGAGGCGCCGCTGCGCGAGTCTCCGGAAAATCCGCTCCGAGGTTGGGACGAGCTAACAAAAAATTCAAGCCATATGAATAAAACCGCAAAACAAGAGAAAAGTCCTCGTTTCCCGGACACAAGCATCCTCTAGGCTTAGGGCTCGAAGCCGAGATAAGGGTCTATCCCGTCTGTTGTAAGAGAGAGAGTACCAAGAACAATGTCACACGTCTCAGTTTTATTGAGGCTTTCGGGTTCCAGCTGCGCAACATCCCATCGCCGCCTGCGATACCCAAAAAAGAAAAACAGTACTCAGCCATTGCAAGCCACAAGGCCAGTTCTACCAGGCTTACACTCCAAGACCTAAAGAAGAAAATAAAGAAGAAAAAAAGCCTCGTAAATCCCGTTAAAGCAACGTAATGAAACAGATCTCGAGTACCGTTAGCCTCCAGGCCTGTATCCGCCAATTTTTTATTTTCATATATTTAGTACCACACACATTTCTGCTCCATCCCAGTCCTCTTGGCTCAGCCTATATCTGCAATTCCGCTAGGCTGCGTCAAATCCAGAAAGCAACGAGGATGTTGTTGCGGGCTAGTTGGTTTAACATGGTTGAAAGGGAACAGCGCAAACACAGGACCAAGAGAGCAACGTACAACACAGGCGCTGACTTACAGCTGATGTTTATTCGAAAGGTACACACACATATCAAGTATTCTCGAGACAAGCTGTCAGCTGAGTCAAGAATTTCGTATTTGAGAGTAAAGCGAGCAGAGAGGTGATACTTTTGCAAGCCTATCAATACTACATTGTTTTCTTTTGTACTTCTCCAGTAAGCATCGAAGGGGCTCTCTTTCAACTGTAGGTTTATTCGCCATCACTACATCCCTCGATCATTATCCGAAAGAACTCTCAGATCCGCCTGGAAGCAGTTAATCTTCATCCTTCATCGACTGTCATGCATCATAGCTTTTCTCATGCGTGATTGAGGCGGAGAAAAATGTTAGTCGAAGGAGAAATCTACTTCCACAGCTGTATTCAGATATGTTCAATATACGTCAGGCTTGCCGCGACGGGAAGATGCCTTGCTCCGTCGACTGTGACTCGACGTCTCCTTTAGTAAGAGGCATTCGTTCGTCATCGGTACGGCCGCTGTCGAAGCCCGGGATACCTGGCAGACGGAATCCGTCAGGGGTTGTCAGCGGTGAAAGCTTGTCACATTCGTCTCCGTTTACTGAGCCCTCTGAGCTTAGTAAGCGATAGGTTGGCGCACTGCCGCGCGCATCGTTCCGCTGTACCTTCTTTTTGCTTTCCTATAACCCCTGCTACGCCCATTTTTATCTTTTTTTCACATCGCTCTGGTGCTGAGTAGTCAAGCACAGCCTCGTCTGATGAAGTAATTGCCTTTCCTTCTCTCCCTAGCACCGCCTTTATCCTTGCAGTTTTGAACCTTCCAAGATTCATAACACTGGTGCAGATTCTAATGCCTACCACAATCAAGCTCGCCCGTTTTTCCCGATCCCCTTTTGCTGCGAAAGCAATGCTAGTGCTTGCCATCATGTTCCATTGGTTTTACCAGTGTCCTTGGTGCTACCGAGCACGAGTGTGGTTATTTTGACGTCAGTGACAAATAGTGAAGTGTATATTCGTAGACAGACAAGAAAAATGTAGTAAGAAAAGAGAGATCGAAAAGCAAGAGGTGATTTTTATTAGTGACACGCTAAAAAAGTGGACAGGGAAAGCATGAACACAACAGATATTTAAAATAAAAGTCGCTGCACAATGCGCGACCGAAAAAGAAAAGCTGCAAGAAGACTGCAGTGTTACACAACTCGTCGTGATAGCATGAAAGTTATCTGTGACGAAACAGAATCTCGAACACTCTTGATTCTCGTCGTCCATTGGGAAAACAGAAATCCCAGCGCTCAATCACCATAATCGCCTGCAGTAAAAAAAAAATTATACTGGTCTGAAAATAAACACGGATTTAGAAAGCACTTGTCTACAGCGCAGCTGGTAGAAACTATCCATGACCTAAAATCTGTGACTGATAGGCGCTTGCGGACTGATATGTTCCTCCTTAACATTTCAAAATCTTTTGATTGTGTGTTCCACCTGAGGCTAACCGACAAAGTTCAAAAATTTCCCGGTATGAATATGATTATTTCCCGGATAACAGGTTATCTTTTTTGACCACCTTCAGTTTGTGCATTCCACAAGGCACTCTTCAAATGCGTATAAGTTACTTCATCATTCGAAACATTTTACTGAATATTTATTTTTTTATTTATCACATTACCCACAGCGCCTGTTTGGCATTAAGAGGGGGGGGGGATTTGCAACATAATCATATGACATAGCGTCAGGAAATAACTTTTTCTCCTGTTTGGATCTGCATCAAACCCTGGCCAATCCCCCACCGCGGGTATGTGCCACCGCTTCTGAGAGAACAACAACAACAACAATGCAGCATAATTTGATGCAGTCAAACACAAGCATGAAATTATAGCAGTGCGGCAAAGGATTCATTAAATTTTGTTGAAACGACTTCCTGGAGCAACTTATTACACTCATTTATTGTTTCTAGAAAAAATGAGACTTTTAGTAAATCAAGACTGCTTTTATATATTTTTTTTTGCTTTGAAAGTGTGGTCCCTTCTTGCAGACATATAGTCTGGCGGAGAAAAATAATGGTCACGGTCAATACCTGTTTTAGAAAGATATGTATTATGGAAAAGTTTCAGCGTAAGTACGCATCTGCGTTTGAAGTGAAGCCCATCCTAACAACATCTGCGCTGCTGACACACTGAAATTTCTGCTGTAAGTGTTTAAAACAAAACAGACAGCTATATCTTGGACCTTTTCTAATTTATCAACATTATTTTTAGTTTTCTGACATATAACACATAGGACATATAACAATATTTCTACGTTCTCTTCTTTTTCTCCGCAAGCAATATGAGACTGGAATTTATTACCAAATGTCACTGTAAAATACCCATCTCTGAATGACTTCCTTTCATAGTTCTCCAACGCTGACTGACTGCAATGTGCTCCTCTGGATTTCTTATTTTCGGTTTTCTTACATTTGTTCCTTTTTTTTGTATTGTGCAATTTATCCGCGACTACTGCTATTTTTTAGCGTTCCACATTATTCAACAGAGTGAAATTCGGTCGCCGGACTGCTTGTATTTGTGTTTAATGTTCCACATGGTCGCCAAAAATTTTTAGGATCATGTATTTTTAATACCTGGCTCATTCTGTTTGTACTCTCCGTAACTACTTTGAATCCCAGCCCTGCAACAGTCTCGAAAATGAGGTTAGCAGTATGTAATAAATAAATAAACAACAAATAAATTCATAAATAAACAAAATAAATACGCAAAACAGATTGTACAAATATTTAAAACGAAAATAATTTGAGCACGCAACCATAAAAAACAAGTTTTACTAAATTCTGCCGCCGATGCGAGTTAGGCGCCAAGCTCAGTGAATATTTTGCATAGAGAGACTAAAAAGATCCGAAGAGAAGGTAGAAGGAAAGTTCAGTTCTCTCCCTTCTTCCTCCTCCCCACGTGTGGGGCAGCCAGTCGACCTTGCTTGGTTGGATTGCATTGTAAAACATTTATTGCGTCGAGAGCAGGTTGCAGGACACACATACTAGATGGCCGCTAGCCCATAGCTGGCGGTGACCTCACTGGCCCGCTCGATGATTGCCCGTACTTGAATTTTGGGGTCCGAGGTGACCAGCACGGCCTCCCACCGCTCGGGAGAAGGTAGCTGTATCAACTCCGCCGGAGGCGGATCATTTGCGCAGTTTCAGAGAATGTGGTCGTATGTGGCCCTTTCAGCACATTTATGGCAGTTTGGGTCGTACTGGCCAGGGTACATGAGGGCAAGCACTGCCGGATTCAGAAGGGAGCGTGTTTGCAGTCGCCGCCAGGTAACTTCCTGCACTTTTGTTAACGATTTGTGGGAAGGGGGATATGCGCGCCTCTCCAGCCTAAAGTGATGGGTGATGTCATGAGATGAGATCAACCGGTCCCTCGTGAAATTTGGGTCGGAGGGCGCGCTCACTGCCCGGTCGACGAAACCTCGGGCTTGCGCGTGAGCCGCCTCGTTCCCTAGATTAGACGACTGGGCCGCGACCCAGATCAATTCAACTTCTCTAATCGGAAGGGGGGTGTTTTGAATGATGCGGAGTGAGGTAGATGTGATACGGACACTCGCGAAATTGCGAATGGCTGTTTTGGAGTGGCTGAATATAATATCAGCACGCGTGTTCGCTATAGCTAAGGCTATTGCCGATTCCTCCGCCATCTCGGAGGACGTGGTTTCTAACGACGCTGCCGCCAACCGGGCGCCGTTCCCGTTCACCGCGACCAGTGCAAACACTTTTTTGGGTGTTTGTCGGTATTCCGCTGCGTCCACGTACGCCGCATTGTCGTTCCGGCCGTATTTGGTGTGTAGGGTGCGAACCCTCGCTGTGCGCCGGCCTTCGTGGGGCGCAGGGTGCATGTTCTTGGGTAGGGGTTTAATAAAAAGAGCTTTCCTGATGTGCGGGGGTAATTGGGTTTTCGAGTCCCTCTCTGAGAGCTGTTCGCACATCTTTAGTCTGTATAGGATGGCACTTCCCGCGCTCGTACGAGTGAGTCGTCCGAGCTGGAAAACAAGGTGCGCCTTGCACAGCTCCGAGAGTGTGTTGTGAACCCGAAGGACCAGCAACCTTTCCGTGGACGTACTGTGCGGGAGCCCAAGGGCCACCTTGTAGGCCTGCCGGATTGTAGCTTCGACCTTGTTCCTTTCTGCGAACTTCAGTTGCAGGTAAGGGAGGGAGTAGACGATCCTGCTCAGCACGAAAGCCTGCGCAAGTCGACATAGAGCTCTATCTTTCATGCCTCGTCTTTTGCTGGAGATCCGTCTGATTAGCCGCACAGTCTGACTGACCGTGGCCGTAAGTCTGCTGATTGATTCGGTGTTTTTGCAATTGCTCTGCATGTACATGCTGATTATGCGCATAGTTTGGACCTCCTTGACCGGAAGTTTTTGCACATATACATTCAGAGGGGACGGCGGGGTCAGGTTTGCGCTTCTACCGCGTGGCTTCGCCCTAACAACCACCAGTTCCGATTTCGAGTGCTAGCATTCAAGGCCCGCTCCCGACGCGTAAGTTTCAATTATGTCAACCGCCTGCTGCAGGGTATCTTCTATTTGGCCGTCATTCCCAGTGGCTACCCACAGTGTGATGTCGTCCGCGTATAAGGTGTGCTGCAACCCCGGCAAGGCGGCGAGTTTGGAGGCAGTGTAATGAGTGCAAGGTTAAAGAGGAAAGGCGAGAGCACCGAGCCTTGTGGCGTGCCTCGGCTTCCCAGAGGAATGGGCTCCGGTTTGAGGCCACCTAATGCAAGCTCTGCGGTCCGCGCCGATAAGAATGATCGGACGTAATTGAATGTACGTTCTCCCGGGTCTATTTTAGAGAGGTTCGTGAGGATGGCCTCATGCGAGACGTTGTCGAAGGTCTCGTTCAGGTCTAGCCCGAGCACTGCCTTCGTTCTGGTCCCGTGTGGAGGGTCCAGCACGTCCTTTTTAAGCTGAAGCATCACGTCCTGCGTGGACAGGCTAGCCCTAAAGCCAGTCATTGTGGGATGAAGTACGTCGCGGTCTTCCGCGTAATTTTGCAGTCGGTTAAGGATGACATGCTCCATGAGTTTTCCTATTCAAGACGTGAGGGAGATGGGCCGCAGATTCTCGATCGAGAGTTTCTTTCCCGGTTTGGGGATGAAGGTCACCCGCGCATGCCTCTATTCCTGGGGGATCTCGCCTTCCCTCCAGTAGGTGTTCATTAGGTCTGTCAGAGCCGCGACAGACTTGGGGTCTAGGTTTCTGAGCGTCTTGTTCGACACTCCGTTCGGTCCCGCCGCGGAGGTGGTACGGAGCTGACCCAGAGCAAACCTGACCTCGGCATCTACTATGTCCGCGTCCAGGGTCTCATTGGGGAGGCCCTCGTATGCGGGTAGGGAGTCTTATATGCGACGTGTTCAGGTAACGTTTTTGCAGTTCGGCGAGTAGCTCTGCGTCTGTACCCTGATACTGGTGAATTAGTCTCGTGAGTTGGACGCGTTGTGTGGATTTCGTGTGTGTAGGGTCGAGCAGGTGGCGGAGCAAGATTCATATCTTTTTGCACCCCATTTTTCCATTCATATTATCACAAATTTGACCCCACTGTTTTTCTTGCAGTTCTATAGTGTGTATGTTTCGATTTGGCGCTCGAGTTGCGCCATACGCTTGCGTAAGTTTCTGTTGTGTCTCTGTTTCTTCCAGCGATTAAGCAGGCTGGCGTGCGCTTCCCACATGTGGAGGAGTTTAGAGTCTGTCGTTTGATGCGGTTCCTCAGTAGGCGTCTCGACCGCGGTAGTCTTGACGTCGTCTTTGAGTGCAGCGATCCACTCTGTTAGGTTGTTGATCTGACCGGGGGCAGTCTGCCCTCGTAAGCACCTTAACCTATCATAGTCGGTAATACGAGTGCGCATGGGGCGCAGTTTGTGCACTTTCGTGTCAAATGTCGTTGCTAGTATGTAATGGCCGCTTCCCAAAGTGTGTTTCGTGTTGCACTAGCGGGCGTAGCGAAAGTTTTTGGAGAGAGTGAGATCCGTTGAGATATCTATGCTAACGCTATTTCCGACCCGCGTGTTTTCTTGGGGATCGTTAAGAATTCCTGCCTTCTCTTTCTTCTCTCTCTCTCTTTAGACTACAAAAATGACTGACGGAAGAGACATGCATAAGTGAAGAAGAGAAAGCTACTCTCGTTGAAGCAATGCACCCTGGCCATTCCCTGCCGTGGGTACGTGCCATTAAACCTGAGGTCATCTCTATCATCATCATCATTATCATCATCATATACGCCTCGCGGAAGAGTGATAAGCATCAGTATAAATATATTTTTAATCTCGCATATGTGCCAAAAGTGATAACGCAGTACAACTCCGAAACCTGAGCTTTAGATTTCGCTGTAAAACTTGACCAAGCTTTCCCAAAAAGAGCCAGATTTAAGAAGGTGTCTTTTTGCAACAGACCGCTTAGTACGCCAGGTCAAGAATGGAAGAATTTAACTAGTTTCTTTATTTTTGGAAAAAGTTTTGTTGGGGCGATCTAAATCAGGCACTCAATATTTTAGAATTAAAAAAAACATTTCAACTATCGTCCGACTTTTTTCTGCAAGCCTTAGTTACTAAAATCTTCTTCAGAAATGAAAAAAAAATTACAGAAATTTAAGGCCTACAACAGCTTTCTACGAGCTTTCTACACATTAAATTTTTTAACGTTTCACAACACTAAACTGCCGAATTTCCTATTTCAGAAACAACCCTTCTCGGCGCAACCAAACAAATAGAAAGAAAACAACAACAAACCACCGAGCCTGCAACATCCTGCATCTCCTGCCTTTCGACGCGCCCAAAAGCGCGGGGCGAATAAGGCGATCGGAACAAATGTGATGCGTCCCGACACCTCGACTCGAAACGCAAACAAGCAATCCTCACGGCGCGCGTAACAAAACGCCATGGTCCACGTCAAGGGTTGTTTTCCTCTCCGCAAACACCGCTGGCAGGAATGAGCTAGGACAAAGCGATCCGCTCTCTGCGTGCCCGCGCCTCCAAAGCGAGCGTGCATGCGTTGCCGCCGATGCCGCCAGCACGCTTTTGAGGAATGCAAAAAGGCAACGCGCGTCGCCCCCACGCGCGCGGGGCAAAGCGGGTTGCGCCGTAATGCGTCTACGGCCCCGATATTATTCTGATACGGCGCGCGTAGGACGAAGGCGCGGCAAACGAAAAGGGAGAGCGGAAACGCGGGAGAGGTGAGCAACCACGAACAGGCGCGATGTTTAAACGTCGTTCGCTTTATTTTCTTCCATCCTCACCGAACTGCGGCGGCTCCAGCTTTCGGATTTCCTTTGTGGCCGCATCGTCGCGGGAGCTCGGCGCGCAGCATTCCAGCGCCAACATTTCGGTGCGGCGCGGCTGGAACGGCTGGGAAGAGGACGTTCTAAGAACGTTTTCCGCAGAACCCATGGTGTGCCGTGAATTTGGCGGCGCAGATTCGTGGGAAAACAAGAAGCAAGGAGAAGGGAATGAAAAAGCAGCCCCCGAAAAGATAAAAGAAAGCATTCGCATTCCCAGTGCTTCCCTCTCAAGCGCGCTCTCGTGATGGCGCTGTCGTAGCCGCCTCCCCGCTGAACGCCTTGCTCTTGGCTCGCTTGCTTCGCGCAACGCTCGCGAGAGGAAACCGAAAGGCGATCTCCATCTATCCGTCAGCGTTTGGTATGCATCGCGCGCCTTCCGCGAAGCGAGCACGCATAGTGTCTGTGCGCCTACACTGAGTACCAGAAAGGCGTCAACAGCGACGCACCTCGCGTCGCTGCGCATATAGTGCCGCACCTCTTACCGCGTCCCTCAACCCCTCCCCCCCCCCCCCCGCTTCTCTCTCTCCCTCTTTAGCTTTTATTTTTCACGTCCCATTCTTCGTTTCCTAGTAGCGCCGCTCGCAGGAAGCGTCAAACAACTGTTTCGTGCTACACCCATTTCCTCTGGGTCGCTGAGGTCCGCCTTTTGAACCCCAAAAAGGGAATAACTTTGAGACTCAAACGAAGCAGTTCCCGTTTCTCTGTACTTGCTGTGCTCAATATCTGCTCGTTCGCTACTTCTTTGAGTCTCATCCTCTTTTCGCTTTCATCGCGGAGAGCGCAATTAGCGTTTCCAGATGTTGAGAATAAATTTTTATTCAGCGGGGAGGTCATTCATTACGAAGGGCGCAGGTAGACGTTTCATTTCCTGGTCTGCCGCTACAGTTTGCCCAATTTTTGTGTCGAGTCAACAAAACGAACTGCCCGCAGAGAAAGGAACGTTGGAGAGAAACTTGGAGCAGGTCAAGAGCCCTCAAAATTTAGCGATATTTCAAGGAGGATTGTGTTCGAACTCAATATGCAGTTTCGTACGCTCTCTCTTTTGTTTTTGCTGTAGTTTTAACTGCCTGTATTCAGACATCTTCTCTGCTCGAAAGGAAAGGTCTATTTCAAGTAGCCGCCGCCAGAATTTTTTTTTTTAATGAAACAGCCTTCAGGAAAGTTATTTTTTTACAAAGGAAATTGGTGGAGGTGCGCATATGCCCCACTGCAGAGTTAGAAATTGCTCATATTTTTATGTGTATTAACCTTTATTGGTTCTTTCTTCCTTTGGCTTGCGCGAATACAAATCCTGGAGCGTCAAGAAAGGCTAGCTGCGAAAGACCTGAAAGGAAATTTCATCGAGAGTGAGCCTTGGAAAGCGTAGAATTACCCTCTCAATTGAAAACAAAACAAAAACAAATATTTGAGAGAAAGACCGCACGAGAAAGCT
>JARKHS020034227.1:0-17007 GCA_030143305.2 Amblyomma americanum | reverse complement strand
CTTACTGCAGAACTCATCATTCTGTTGAATGCATTCCAGATTACGAAAGGCTAATATCAGGGTTCATAGGATTCTCGAAATGCTTTGAGCGTTCGCTATTACCAGCGGCTGTGAGGTCATCCGATACTTGGCACGCTATAGCCTCACTCGGTGGCGCAGAGTTCTGCAAATGAGGAGGAACCTAACATTAATCGGTATTTCTTTTGTTTCAAATGTTTTTATTCTAACAGCGCCGTCAGCGTGTATGCTTCCTTCTACTACTAAGCGGGCACTGCACTGCGTATACTTGATTCTATCTTTAAAAAAAGCTTTGCTTTCTGGTTGGCACCCTTCGAAAGCCGTGAGTTTGTACTTTTAGTAGCGTCTCCGCGACAGCCTTGTTATCTCTTTTTACGTCTTGTTGCGCCTTGTTATGTCCTGCTATGTCCTGTTAGGTCTTGTTACGTCCTTTTTCGGCCGTGTTAAGTCTTTGCGCCTCGGTCGTTTTATGTTCGCCCGCATTTTCGTCAGAAGTCTACGACACAGCTTCACCGCAACGAGAAACGGAAAATCGAAAATAGGGGTGAATAATATTTGCCGCCTTTGCAAGCCAAAGTGTGCCCCTCTTGTAGAGAAACTTGCCGACATGAGGTAGGGTTCTCATGTTTTATGAAGATAACATAAGGATCCTACTTATGTAAAGCACTCTGCCAAATGTAGAGTTCTGTTGGTAGAGGCACTTGGCAACGTGAGGCAGGGTCCTAGACTCATGTTGTCTGAAGACAAGGCGAGGACTTTGCTTCATTAAGAGTACTCAACCAAGGGTAGAGTTCTGCTTGTAGAGGCAATTAAATAACAAGAAGTAGGTAGTTCTTGCGTTTTCTGAAAATAACGTCAGAACCCTACCTTGTACACAGTACTTGTAGGCTCCTGCTTGTAAAGGCGCTTGGTAACATGAGATAGTCCTCTTATTACAGGACTACTTTACCTAATGCTAGTCTGTGAAGTGCTAGACTTACCACAGGGGCCCAACTCACTCTCCGCTGGCAGCTGTGGTGATGTGCGCATTGACCTGGAATGTTTTGAAAAGGACGACGCTGCTCATCAGTCGCATGCGCGCGCGCAATGCAGGTTTTCTTTTTCATTGCGCAGCGAAGGTCGTCGTGTTCGTATCCACTACGCGTACTGATAAAAGCCCACCTGAAAGGCTTCACAGTGCTGTTATGAGGATTCATCTACAGTCGACATTTCAGTTCTCAGAATACAGCCTGGGGTCTGAACTTCTTGTTTGGCTTCAAATGTCAGCACATTTATAGACAAAAACAGTCTGCATCGTGGTCGGCTGCGGAATATATCCTTTTTGTGTGTAGGTAGACTGCGGCCACGCCAGAGGTTGGCGTAATGACTGTGAATTACAAGACCAAAATATGTGTTTCTTAATGTTTTTAGTAGTTTCTATCTTCCAGAAGCCATTACTGAACATCAAGCTATTTATTACGGCAACTTTAAACAAAGTTTGTTTTGTTGAGTTAGAGTTAAATGCATCATGTTCTACCTGTTATACGGGTCCAAACCTTCCACACGTCAGCTATTGTGGGTTTGTTTCGGATGCCACTTATCCTCTGGTTAGTAATGGCTTGTGACAGATTTGAAAGTTTTTGCTAATCTTCGGCTCCGAAGACTTTCATACTTTGGCGTTTCTTGAGGAGGTGCCTTGCTTCTTAGGACAATCTTTCTATGTACCGCTTGCCGCGTTACCTCCGACTGCAAATATCTATTCTTCAATCATTTTTGCTAGGCTGTCGTTTATTGCCGCTACTTCGATCTATCTTACTCTGATACTGTTAAACATTGTTTCAGGACAAGTGCCTGAACTACCTTTCTCTTTTCTTTACTGTATACAAGTCTACCTGCTTGTTATTGAAAACTATACCTCCCCCCGTACTGCGTATCCCGGCAGTGACTGTTCAGTATTTTACAAAATCATCACCTAGACCGAAACGCTGTCACTTTGCAGACCGTTTAAAGCGATCGATATTTAACGTTCAACGTCATCACGCAAGTAGGGATGTTCGAATCGGTTCGAATACGAATGAAGTAGCGATAGAACCGAATCGAATATGAATCGGATACTTTTATGAATATTCGCTATTCATGCGAATATTCACGCAAAACGAATATTCGTGCAACTGAATGAAGCGCTTGCTGCGGTACGGTGCTATAAATTGCGGAGTTACAGCCACGGCTGGCAAAGACGCAACACTGGTCTCCATATCAAGGCGAAACAGCACAACCGCACAAGAACGAGGTAGACGCAGCGCTGACTGACAGCTGATAGATTTATTCAGAATTCCACCTTTTATGCAAAATAGGGGATCACTGAAAACTCCCCTAAAAAAAAACAACGAGGGTAGAACAATTCAAAACATTATGCGCATTCACGGATAAATATAATCAGAAAATAATCCTGGAGAGAATCTAAATACTCGCGCTATTTTTTCGAGACAGCAATGGATGAGGTGGTAACGCTCTTCACGCCAAGCTTCATAATCCCGGAGGACTCCATTGTCTCCCTAGTGAGGGTATCTTTGTTGCAGGCTATATTCCAACGTTCCGTGCGGCATTGGAGACATTGCAGTGTTTCCTAAGCCTGTCATTAAGCCAAAGACTAGTTTGCCCAATATTCTAGTGGAGATCAGTGGTTCATTTCATCTCCACTAGGGGCTACGCAACACGAAGGAAGTATGTTAACTCTGGTCGTTATTTCATACATATAAGAAAATCGCCTTTTGCTACTGGTGGCGACAGCGAATAAACTAGCGGCACATTTCAGTAGATGAGAGGGCGAGAGCAGCGTATGAGTCAGAGATTTCAATAGAACTCACGAAGGCAAGCTTTGCTAAACCTGCCTGAGCCTATGGAGGCCATATATGAGCAATATATACGCCGCCACACGAATAGACCAAGTCATGGCTTTAGACGCTTTATCCCGCGCAGGCCTATCGAGGCAGCATGCTGTGTGGTGTCGGGGTAGGCTCTGGTTTTGAAACAGTCGTTGAAGAAAACGGCAGCGCGCTTTTCTAGAACATCGTGAAAATTAGGAAACCTGAGAGCGTATTCGGCTCGTTTCAAATAATTTTAATCATGCATACGGCTCGTTCAGAGAATCAAAAAACAGGTTATTCGATTCGCTATTAGAAAATTTTGAATGATCGCACACTTTACACACAAGTACACAAATGTCCTACCAAGTAATACACAGTATAATCTGCGCTATGTGTGCTAGACTGCCTTCATTAAGTAGACTTTTGAACTAGTTAGTGAAGTCTTTCTTTGCACGAGCCTCCGTTAAACTCAAGAGTCGGCGAAGCAAATAAATTATGGTTAGATAAGGCGCAGACACAGATCAAGGCCGAATTTTACGTTTGCTGATAACCTCTGAAATATTAGATTAGGAGGTAAGTGATTTAACTTGATATAAGGAAAAAGAGAGCGCTCAATGCAGAGGCTGTTTTTTTTACTTTAAACGTGTTTAAGAAAGGTTACTTGCCAATATACTGTATATGTGGTAAGGGTAGATAGATGGGGAAGCCGCGGTCTTTAAACCGTTTAGTGTCCCGGCTTGAATTCCGTGCGTGCCCAACTTACAACGGCAGCAGGGGTAGATGACGCATGAAATTCAACTAGACGCCTTGCCGAAATATAAATTTTCATCATTCTATTTGCCCTTCTGCATTAACGTGCATGTTTTATGTTTCGTGGTAGATACAATCCGGCGCCAGGTTGAGGTCAGAGAAAAATATTATTTGCCGTCGCGTATGCGATACGGTGCGGCATGGTAGAAAATTGTTACAACCATGACGTATTTTTCCTTACAAATATGGTGGCAGAAAAGTAAAGCGCCACGAATTTCTGCGTCATATTGGATTGGATTGCATTGGATTTTGGGGCTTACCCTTTTATAACTGGCGGACATCGCCTTTAACTTGCGTATACAGAGCCAGAGAGCAAGGTTGCGATCTATCTCGTCGCCAAGAGTAGGTGCTGGCGTGAAACGCTTTGCAGTCCCGGTGATGTACGGCACAGGGGGACGCCCCCCCCCCCTCCCCCTTCAGCTTGATTTTAGTCGCCTGAGGCCGCTTTCTCCTGTTTGCGCGTCCCCTTTTCTAGCGTCAAAATCGTCGCTTAGCATTCTTAATTCTGAAGACTCTTTGTGGTTCCCCATTCGTCGGGCCCCAATCCGCCCGCAGCCCTACTCCTGCTGAGCACATAGACGCACAGATGAATCAAACGCGAAGGTAGAGGGTGGCGCGGCGCGATGATAGACTATAAACACGAATACGTCTAAGCGGCAGTAAAAAGGGAGTAAGCAGTCCTCTAGCGCCCTACCTGGTATAAAAGGAGGTGCGCTAGACGACAGCTTACTCTATTTCCACTCCTTTCTGTTTAGAGTGTAATAGCCTTCTTCGTCTCCTTTGTGGCATTGCGGTAGGCGCCACTACCTGTTCCTACACGCAGAGTCGCGGCCAACGGCATTGACAGTGTGCGCAATTTTCATTGCGGCCACTCATTTTCTTGCGAAGACGATTCATGTGTAGAAATACCTGTTAAATGCACGGTCCACGCCATGCAGTGAATTCTTAGTGGCTCAGCAAAAAAAAAAAGACAAGGAAAAGTGTCGGCCGAGTGCTCGAAGCCGTGCTACGGGCTCTGCGCCAGCGTTGGTTTCACTCCAGTTGGGAACAGATTTTTCACCAGCGAAACTAAAATTAGCGATAGGTTCGTCATTGGTTTTGTCTTCAGAATCGGCATGAACTTCGCGTTGATTCCGAAACAAGGTTGGAGTTAGATTGTGGCGAATGAAAGCCAAAATAATTTCTTGCTCGCAACTCAGTACTCCAGAACAGTGGGAGGCCGCGCTGTTCATCTTGGACCTGGCCCTTCAGGATCGACTCATCCAGCGAGCCCAAGAGGTCGTCGAGAAGCACGAACCAAGAGCTGAGGGGGAGTTTCAGTCCGCTGAGGCTTCCCCTCAAACCTTGTTCACTTTTGTTTTTGCATTATCAAGAATTCCACCTTTCCAGCGTCCCAGTCTCGTTTTTCGTTTTTATGGAACCAAAACAGGAGAACTGCTAAGAGAGCTTTGAGTGTGGCCGAGCTGAGGTTGCGAACGACACGGGATGATCAAAACTCTAACTTCTGAGAGAGCGCAGTAAAAGGATTTTGTTGACATCGGCAGCGTACTTTCATTTGCGAAGTTTTAGTGCCGTTAGCTCAGTACGTGCTTGGTTCCTCTGGTGAAATCTCTCGAAAACAGCCAAACCACTTCTACAGTACACAGAGTTCACATTACTGAGAGGCGGTGGGATTACTTGTATCACATCTCTGAGAAAGCGCCAAGGACTGTTTCGGTGAGAACGGCGCAACATAGCGATGCCAACCTGTGGCCTTTACTAATGGTCCTCTGCAATCAACTAAACTGATTGCTGGGGAACCGTGGTAGAGAGAGAAAGAAGGTAGGAAGATGAAACTCTATAATACAAAACAAAGTGAACGAGGGTTGAGAGAAAGCCTCAGCGGGCTGAGGTCGATAGTTGAGTTTGGTGCGTTTAGATCATCAGTGAAAATTTTGAAAGCAGCCGTACTGGCTGAAGATTCCAACTCTCGGAGGCATTTACGCTCGAAATTTGGGAAAACAGGAAAAGTGTGACAGAACTGACTTTGGTTCCCGCAAACCCCAAGGAAGGAAATTTCTTCCTCCTAAAAACTCCCAAAGGGAATTTCAGCAGGTACGGGAGAGATTAGTGGAGGTCCAAGACGAGTCATTCAAATCAGCGTAATTATCTAATGGTGTCTTCGGCTGAGCCGCACTGCCTCCGTGCCGGTGCTTAGGAAGTGACGTCAAACACTACACGAGTGGCGCGTCCACTTGCACTTCAGCCGAACGTGCAAAATATTCTCAGAGTGCCGTTGCTCTTTCTGCCCTCTGTTCTCCGCGGCCTCTGATACTCTCACAGATGTCAGAGGCCATTTTCACGAGAGGCCGACGCCTACGACTGCAGTCAGCAACTTGTACAGTTAGCAACAGCCTCTTCAGTAACAGCGCGCAGGACCGGCGTTCATAGCGACGGTGGGCAATGCGGGAACCACGACCATGCTCATGAAATACTGCGTCTGTGCTTGTGCAGGTTTGTCAGACACACCATGGCGTTATGCTCGCTGGTTTTGATGCATACGCTTTAGAGCAGCTAGAGTGACTTCCGAAAATATCTGCCGACGATTCTCAATCCAATCTCAGGTCCCCACATTGTCACTGTATTGATATATCTTTTAACCTATGCTCACCTTGACAAAAAGTATGGTGTCATAAAGTGCAGGCGTGCCAGATGAACCGCATTTGCCGTTCGCCGCACTAAAAATATTGACGAACCTTTAATGTTTTCAAACGGTGAAGGCACAGCGCTCGCCGGCCGGTGGCTGCATGATTGCAGCGCGAATAAATGCATTGCAGCCGCTACAATATTAAACATTTCTTTAAAATGTGCCCACTTGTAATGATTCGCGTTTTTTCCTCTTCGTCGATGCTTCCTATCGACCACTGTGTAGTGATATTGTCTGCGCCAACAGCATCGTCCGCCCGCGACGTCTGCTAGCGCGAGCTGCACGACGGGATTGCACCGCGCTCCACCGTCGGTCTCCACGGTGGCGCGGTGGCGCGCACTCGTTTCGTGCACGTCCCAGCCGAACGTAAGGTACTGCACGAGTGGCATCCAACCGAACTTGGAGCACCGCACGAGTGCGTGGAAAACTCCACGAGTGCCGTCAGCCGAAGACACCATAAGTTTCCTGGTGACCACGCACGCGCATTTGAGGTACGAAAGGCAGTCATTTGTTTCAAATGCAAGGAATGAGGAGGTCACTGGGATAGAAACTGCAAAAACAAAGTTCTTATCGTCAGTATTTAGGACTGGGACGAGAACCCGCGTCTTTTGCAGCCGTACATGCAGCAGCTGTTAGTAAACGACAAGAAATGCAGAGTTCTCTCAGATTCTGCGGCCATCATGGATGTGGCTCATCGGCGTTGCGTTGCTCCTGGGAACTTTATTGGAGTGTGTTCACGGATTCGGCAGGTGACATATGAGCAGAGTGCCTGCCTGACACTGGCGAAGGTAGTTATCGAAGGCCCTTTTAGAAAATTGAGCGCTGAGACGGCGGTTTTCGCTAGCCTACCTGACAATTCTGCTTACCTGATTTCAAACAAATCCGAGCAGATTCTGAAGGAAAGAGGGCAGTCGTTCTCTAGTAACATAGCGTGCATGGCGTTAACCCATTTGAGGGCACGTGAACTGTCAGTAAAGCTGGACTGCGCACCGCCAGATGCATCGTCAGTAGTTGCAACAGTGGAACACAGGGCTATTCGACAGGCGTTCAGGCTCGCACTCCAGATGAGGGTCAGGCGCCAGAGAGAACTGAGGGCACAGAAGAATCTGCCATACTAGCTGAGGAAAACCAAGACGTAGGCTCAGTGTTGACTCCTGCATCCGACAGATGGAAGTAGCTAGCTCGGCTAGACTAGGTGACGCTTGTTGCCGATCAGAATAGTGACGCTTCACTGAGCACTATGCTAGAGAGTGTCAAACAGGGCTTCTCTTGAGATAACATTTCGTTCTATGAAAAAGAAGGTCTGATGTACCGCCGATATTGTGACACTAACGGGTGTACGACCGATTGTTGGTTCCGCAGAAATATCGTAAACAGCTTCTCGACATTCCAAACAGCAACGCTTGGCCAGGCCACTTAGGCATACGAAATACGAAGGGTAGGTTAGTAGTACAGGAATACTACTGTCCCGGTTGCTGGAGGGAAATCGAAGACTCCTTTCGGTCGTGGGACAGTGCCAAAGGATTGGAAAGTCCACTGACAAGTGGAAGGCGCCCATGAAATTGGTCGTCGTAATTACTGAGCCACTCCGTCGGCTCGTTATTAACAACATAGGGCCGCTGCCAGTACCGGAGTCGGGTTTCCGCTTCATGTTGACCAGGCTATGAGTCGCTGCAAAATTTCCGGAAGCAATCCCTTTGAAAGAGTTAACTTCCACCTTCGTTGTTGATGCCTTACTGGCAATATTCTCGCGTGTCGGATTCCGGTCGGAAATCCAAACTGACAATGGAAGCTTGTTTACCAGCTGTCTCTCGACGACATTTCTAGAATGATGCGGAATTAAGTTCGTGCAGAGGTGGGTTCACCACCCGCAGTCGAATCAAATTTAGGAAAACAGTCCGTCTTGAAGCGCATTTTAAAAGCTCTTTGTTTTGAGAACTGACTGGATTCCAAGAGAAAGCAAGCGTAGCAGAGAGTGGTAGAAAGTTATCTACAGCTGGCACAGGGCAGGGTTCATTGGAGAGACATAGGAGAGGCATTTGCTCTGCAGTGGGCACAGTTGGGCTGGTGATGACGCTGATGATGTATCTCCAAGTTACACGAGGCTGCGCTCTGTGATCCATGAGCTCTATGAGGTAATAAATTATCTATTCCTTGATAATCATTGTTAGGTTTGATATGCTCATAGATCATGCATTATATGAGCTCTAGTGCAGAGAGTAGAGAATAAGAGAATGACGAGCATAACTTGCAGCCAACAAAGTTAATCAATGGCAGGAAGATCATCTAGCATATTACTGTGCCACAGTGACAGGGAATATAAAGAATCCAGTGGTAATTATATCCTAGAGAGGAAGGCATAACATAATGATCTGATCAAAACCTGACGGCGGAAAATTTATCCTCGAGTTTGATAAATCCTTTGCATTTCGGAAGACACAGAGTTTTGTGAAGCCCAGCGTGTGAAACCAAAAATAGTTGCTGGCGGGCAGCCGCTTAAGTGCCCGTTTCTGAGCTAATTATTTTTCAGAGGCACGCTAATGACTTTGCGTCGAAGAACCAACACACCGCAAAGATAATCGCACAGTACGTATTCAGTTTTTGTTTACTAACCTCCCAGGGACTGCAACTTTAGACCAGCGCATTTCTAAGTTTTCAGTCGAAACGCCGTTGCGAAAGCCATCCATTAGTGGAGAAGTGCCTCACGTTGGACGCGTTGCGGTATCTTGACTTGCATGCTTAATTAGAGCGCGACGTTGAATGAAAAGTTTATGAGCACCGGGAATTAGTCTTAAAGGGCAACTGCACCCCTTGTTGCGAATTTCACTACATTCAAGGATTCAAATTTGCTCAGGCTGTTTGTAAAGCATGCCAAGTTATTTTGGGATAGCATTAAAAATGACGACGAAATCGACGAATAAAGCTCAGGCTTCTGACGGCATCTGGGAAGTGCAGGCAGGCTTAAAATAACGTCAGGGACGGTAATATTTCTAATTTTCACTGCATTCGCCCACACCCTGCCGTACGTCGTCGGATGCCGCCAAACAACGATTCACAGACTTTGTATTCAATAGCTTTGCTTTTCTCCTTTTAAACCAAGCGTTTCTGCGTTGAAAATGCACCGGCACCGTAAATGAAGTCATTTTGCACTTCCCTCACCGCTGGCGCTGTATGATGCGTAGAAGCTGGAAAGCTGTCGCGGTTTTAATCGCAAATTGCATCACTATTTCGAATGCTAGCCCGAAAAGACTTCGCATACTTTGCATGGAAGTTTCGTACATTCGACCCATTTAAACGAACCGAAATCTAAAACATATAAAGTTGCCCTCTAATAACACTGCCAAGCGCATAAAGAGAAGGCGACCTGTGATAAAATGAAGCGTTCAAAATGACAGCTGCTCTTTAAACTGGGAAGTCAGCTCCTAGGTGACGATTGTACGAGGCGCTATTCGCCGTCGAAAAATCGGAGCTCTCAGTGCATGACACGGTAACTGTTATTCCTAGTGCCAGCCAGTCTGAGATTGCCATTGGCTTAGTCGGCCTAAATGACCTTCCTGTAAAAGAGTCATCGGTCAAGAAAGAAAAGAAAAAAATACGCGTAATATTCGCAAAAGACAGAAATCACAGCGCATGCGCAGAAAAAAACTGAAGACAAATTCAGTTTACCGCTGGTTCTGCAAAACTGACAATAGGCGGAAATATTCTCTGCCTAGCAACAAACGATCTTTTCATGTGTTCTCTTTCAGCCTCTGTGGCTGAAAGCCACCGACGGCAGTCGGCTGTTCGGAAGTCGGCTCTACTTTCTTTTTTTACATGCTCATAATATTCCTCTGTCGTATCGCGTACCGGCGTCTTGCGACTTCTTTGATCTTGTAAAGCCGCTGCGTTAGTTAATCTGCATAATTTACTTTTTTACTTTGCCTCGTTAGCTGCGCCTCTTTGTAGCGACCTTCTGTTAACTGGGTTTCATTGATATGCCGATCAAGTTTTTATTTTCCCATCTTGTACGCGCCGCTAACCATAACCATCTCCTCATTGTGTGAATTGGATGTTCAAATCACGAAGTTGTTCCTTTATTAAGTGCCGCTTTTTACCAGTATTAATAACGCGCTATTACGGTAGGTACAAAAGTAACAAGTAAGCGAGCTACCACCACCGTCGTCGTCTCGAAACGCCGGAGCCTTCGACATTTCTATGCACTGGCGCGAAGAGGCGAGTGCGAAGAAGAAACAGTAGCTGACAAAGAGACCGGAGCTACACTTAATTTACATTCAGCGTTGTGTTTATCCCTGCCCCTTCCATAACGACGGTCACGGGCATCTGTGCGGCGTTTCGCAGTCAATATGCGAATGCATTTGCATGATTCCGAGCCGAGCCGCCTCTTCAGGCAGCGTCCGGCGCGCGCACAATTTGCATACCGCTAAAGAACCCTATAGCACGCTCTCTGTTGCCGCCTCTGAGCCCTTCAGCGAGGGCCTGATGCTTGTGGAGGACCTATCTCTCTCTGTGTATATCTCTCTTTCCGTCATGGCATTTGGCGAGGTGGTCGGCTTGCTTCTTTGTATTCAGGTGGGCGCGTGCAGGCAGAAAACCCCTCAGGTCAGGAGACGCTTCCGCCTGACCGGAGACTGGCGCAGAACGAGGAAGGCGGGGGGGGGGGGGGGGATGAGATGACGTGGAGCGATGCCGGCCTTGCCTGGGACACCGTGGAAAGAGAATGGTTGGATGGGGCTGGCAGGGAGAGAGATTTTGGTCTAGAAGCAACGACACAGTCGGTATTTTCTTTTTTTACGACATTTCAGTTCGCGCTTTCGTCCCTTTACCTCTTCAGAGATTTCTGTCTTTTCAAAAAAAGAAAGAAATCTTTCTTCTAATCTTTTTCCACCTTTTGAATTGTGCACCGGACAGAACCTAATTGAATCTTCCACGAAATTGCCCCCGGAATGAAACTGGCTACCGGGACCTCATCATTATTTTTCTGGCTTCTTTTTGCATTCGAATTTTTCTTCCTTTCAGCAGCCTTCCATTTCTTTCGATCGCACAGTCCCTTGGGCCTGCCTTCTCCTCCTTTACTTCTCTGTCTTTCTTTTTTCTCACTGCTTCGCGGCCAAATCAGACGCCCCGTGAAGTCTCCGCATCATCTGCCACTTGCGGCGCCTGTGCACTGAAAGGAGCCGCACGCCATCTAGATTCCGGTCGGCTTCCGGCTTCCTTCTCCGAGGGCTCTTCGCACTTCCGGTTCGAGCTTCGGACACCTCACGCAGTTGCCGTGTGTCCGCTTCCTGTTTGTAGTCTACCCTTCTCTTAATTTTTCGCCCCTCTATTTTTATAAATCTGAGAACAAGCTTCTTGACCTTTTTTTTTTCTTTTTTCTCCCGCTCTGCAAAGCACGTTAAGTTGTGTCTGAAAGGATGACGCACAACATCGGTATTTTAGAAAGTAATATCTGAGCGCTGGCTGTGTGAAGAAAAGACGTCATAGTTAACTGTAGGGTAGTCAGGTTCGCTGTTAGACGGCGTCACGTCTCGTCCATCACGTCTATTTGTGGCACGATGAAGGTGCATTTCTTTTTATTTCGTTGGAATCTGGCTCACTTCGCATTACTGGCGCTGCTGATCATTTTTAATAGAACGCACACAGAAAGTGTCGGCTCCTCTGCCTTTATAGAGCTAAGATGAACACGACAAGTCAAACCAGAACGGACAGTTTTGCTGGAAGAGAAGAATCTGAGTTCACAAAATTTCCCTGGGTGCAAGGCAGGTAGTTGATATACACTTTGCAAGTTCTTGGGCATTTCTTGCACTGGAAAGCAGATCGTATTAAAGATTTGTCCCTGCAAAGGCAGGGCTAATGCCATTAATTATTTGGTATAGTTACCCTTCGGTTACAAATTACCAGGATACTTTACAAAGTCACAGAGCAAAATAGCAGTAAAGCCCAATTTAGTGATAAGAGAACACGACTACTGTCCGATGGAGCTTAAGCACGGTGCGGCGAATTCCGTTCAAAGAAAGCCTCCGGCCAATGGATTAACCACGATGTCATTGCAATAGGTCGCCGACATTGGCTGGGGGGCATCCTTTGAGGGGCATTTACCGCTTCGTCTTAAGTTGTATCCGTCTATAGCGATTCGAGTTGAAGCTTCTTTGTGTAACCTATAGATGGCGTCGCAACTTAATCCGGGGCCCTTGTACAGCGCTACCCGCCGCCCCCGACATTTCCCGCCGCTGCATTACGATTCGAAGCAGTGTTCAGCGGTGGTGCGCCGAGTTGCCGTTATTGGCACAGGCTCAACAACAAAACCACTAAGAACAGCAAAGGCTCCTGTTTGAAGACATCGGGCAAAGAAGCCATTGCGTGGAATCTGCATGAAAAAATCTGCTATAGGGAGCAGAATGTTGTTGATAGGGACTGAAAGCTCGAAGCCCAGTCACACCCCTTTCCATACGGCGCTGAAAAACTTCTCCAGCGTCGCTATCAGCGGCATCAATGCTCTCAGTGATTCAGCTAGGGCGCCGGCGCACTTCACCGTACATATCCCGAGTGTAGTCGGATACAACTCAAGAAAGAAGCGGCGATTGCATCTCGGCGGAGGCGCTCCAGTTAACGGCGTGGACCGATTGTCAAGCCGTCGTGCATGATCAGTTCACACCTGCCAGCGTGACACCACAATGGCTAGAAGGGGCATATACCGGGTGTCCCAGCTAACTTGAGGCAAGGGTTTAAAAATAAATTTTTTGAGACAGGCGAGTGAAACCAGTTGCATATTGGTGACAGCCATCTTGTGCACCACAGGCAAATTTTTGTTCCGGAATTAATATTTTAAATAAGCTCAATTATATAAATTTACAGTAATATTGACTTTAGACAACAAATTGCAGCTGAGTTGTCGAGCTCCTTCAGAAACCCTCCTTCCATCATTTACGATAAGGAAACCCTCACGCGTGTCTTTTTTTTTTCCCAGCTCCAAAGAAAGCCCGCGAAATGCAAAAATAAACCACGTCACCAACGCAATCGCGCGCCACGATCGTGCTGCTCTCAAGCGTGGTCTGAACAAACGATATCACCTGCAGCCTTGGCACGACGACCACGCACCAGCGGCAGGCCGATATGCTGGCGGCGCCAACTAGCACTGTTATAAGTGCCAACTGGCTGACACAGACGAGAAACCACCGCCAACATATCGGCCTGCCGCTGGTGCGTGGTCGTCGTGCCAAGGCTGCAGGTGATATCGTTTGTTCAGACCACGCTTGAGAGCAGCACAATCGTGGCGCGCGATTGCGTTGGTGACGTGGTTTATTTTCGTATTTCGCGGGCTTTCTTTGGAGCTGAAAAAAAAAGAGACGCGTGAGGGTATCCTTATCGTAAATGATGGAATGAGGGTTTCTGAAGGTGCTCGAGGACGCTTCAAATGCAATTTGTTGTCTAAAGTCAATTTTTTTTAAAAGTTTAGATATATAAACTTAATTAAACTATTAATTTATTGCGAAACAAAATATTGCCTGCGATGCGCAAGATGGCTGTCACCAATATGCAACTGGTTTCACTCGCCTGTCTCTAAAAAAAATATTTTTTAACCCTTGGCTCTAGTTAGCTGGGACACCCGGTATATTAACCAATGATTAACATTATTAACCATGGCGTCATGACAATCGATCGACGTCATTAGCAAGAGGGGCTGCTTTGAGGGGCACATGCCGCTTTTTTGTTGAGTTGCATTTGACTAAAGCGCCTGCATCTGACTACAGGTGTATCTTACCAGTTGGACCGAAACGTGAAGGATAACGAAATAGGTTGAACTTAAATTGAGGACAACGCAGCGAGCTACGAAAAGGAAAATGATAGGTGTTACGTAAAGAGATAGGGAGAGGGCAGAGTCAGTGAGGGAAGACACGCGAGTTAATGGCATCGTAGTCGAAACCAGGAAGAATAAATTAGAATGGGAAGGGCATGCAATGCGAAGACAAGATAACCGAGGGTCGTTAAAGGTAACGGCATGGATTCCAAGAGATGGCGAGCGTAGCACGCGTGGCAGAAAATTAGGTGGGCGAATGAGATTAAGAAGTTTACGTGGATTAGATGACCGCAGCTGGCACAGGACCGGGCTTATTGGCAAGATGTGTGAGAGGTCTTTGTCCTGCAGTGGGCGTAGTGAAGGTGATGATGATGATGACGATGATGGTAGCGTGTGGTTTGTAAGCGAGACGACCGCTGTTGCGAATTCCTATGTTGGAAAGTAGAGCGAAACTGATTTCGTGCAACGACAGCCTGAGTCGTGCTATGTGTACTGGATATAATTCCATTAGTTTAAAACATTTAGATGCCTGGTTTGTTTCTTTATTTCTTTCAAAAAATGTGTGTTAGCCTGCAGACTCTTCTGAGTTCTTAATCCTGGCTAACTCCAGGACCTTTATTTATATTTCCTCCCTTCTTATTCAAGCTTCTCCCTGGAGCGTTCTCAGAGGAATAAGAACACAAATTTTTCTTTTCTGGAAATTTCTCGAAACGGAAATTTATTTTTGCGCGTCCTACAACCCCCGAATTCAGTCCTCAACTGGCGTTAATTACTTCCTACAAAAGCTTTCTCGTGCGGTCTTTCTCTCAAATATTTGTTTTTGTTTTGTTTTCAATTGAGAGGGTAATTCTACGCTTTCCAAGGCTCACTCTCGATGAAATTTCCTTTCAGGTCTTTCGCAGCTAGCCTTTCTTGACGCTCCAGGATTTGTATTCGCGCAAGCCAAAGGAAGAAAGAACCAATAAAGGTTAATCCACATAAAAATATGAGCAATTTCTAACTCTGCAGTGGGGCATATGCGCACCTCCACCAATTTCCTTTGTAAAAAAATAACTTTCCTGAAGGCTGTTTCATTAAAAAAAAAAATTCTGGCGGCGGCTACTTGAAATAGACCTTTCCTTTCGAGCAGAGACGATGTCTGAATACAGGCAGTTAAAACTACAGCAAAAACAAAAGAGAGAGCGTACGAAACTGCATATTGAGTTCGAACACAATCCTCCTTGAAATATCGCTAAATTTTGAGAGCTCTTGACCTGCTCCAAGTTTCTCTCCAACGTTCCTTTCTCTGCGGGCAGTTCGTTTTGTTGACTCGACACAAAAATTGGGCAAACTGTAGCGGCAGACCAGGAAATGAAACGTCTACCTGCGCCCTTCGTAATGAATGACCTCCCCGCTGAATAAAAATTTATTCTCAACATCTGGAAACGCTAATTGCGCTCTCCGCGATGAAAGCGAAAAGAGGAAGAGACACAAAGAAGTAGCGAACGAGCAGATATTGAGCACAGCGAGTACAGAGAAACGGGAACTGCTTCGTTTGAGTCTCAAAGTTATTCCCTTTTTGGGGTTCAAAAGGCGGACCTCAGCGACCCAGAGGAAATGGGTGTAGCACGAAAGAGTTGTTTGACGCTTCCTGCGAGCGGCGCTACTAGGAAGCGAAGAATGGGACGTGAAAAATAAAAGCGAAAGAAGGAGAGGAGAAGCGGGGGGGGGGGGGGGGGGTTGAGGGACGCGGTAAGAGGTGCGGCACTATATGCGCAGCGACGCGAGGTGCGTCGCTGTTGACGCCTTTCTGGTACTCAGTGTAGGCGCACAGACACTATGCGTGCTCGCTTCGCGGAAGGCGCGCGATGCATACCAAACGCTGACGGATAGATGGAGATCGCCTTTCGGTTTCCTCTCGCGAGCGTTGCGCGAAGCAAGCGAGCCAAGTGCAAGGCGTTCAGCGGGGAGGCGGCTACGACAGCGCCATCACGAGAGCGCGCTTGAGAGGGAAGCACTGGGAATGCGAATGCTTTCTTTTATCTTTTCGGGGGCTGCTTTTTCATTCCCTTCTCCTTGCTTCTTGTTTTCCCACGAATCTGCGCCGCCGAATTCACGGCACACCATGGGTTCTGCGGAAAACGTTCTTAGAACGTCCTCTTCCCAGCCGTTCCAGCCGCGCCGCACCGAAATGTTGGCGCTGGAATGCTGCGCGCCGAGCTCCCGCGACGATGCGGCCACAAAGGAAATCCGAAAGCTGGAGCCGCCGCAGTTCGGTGAGGATGGAAGAAAATAAAGCGAACGACGTTTAAACATCGCGCCTGTTCGTGGTTGCTCACCTCTCCCGCTTTTCCGCTCTCCCTTTTCGTTTGCCGCGCCTTCGTCCTACGCGCGCCGTATCAGAATAATATCGGGGCCGTAGACGCATTACGGCGCAACCCGCTTTGCCCCGCGCGCGTGGGGGCGACGCGCGTTGCCTTTTTGCATTCCTCAAAAGCGTGCTGGCGGCATCGGCGGCAACGCATGCACGCTCGCTTTGGAGGCGCGGGCACGCAGAGAGCGGATCGCTTTGTCCTAGCTCATTCCTGCCAGCGGTGTTTGCGGAGAGGAAAACAACCCTTGACGTGGACCATGGCGTTTTGTTACGCGCGCCGTGAGGATTGCTTGTTTGCGTTTCGAGTCGAGGTGTCGGGACGCATCACATTTGTTCCGATCGCCTTATTCGCCCTGCGCTTTTGGGCGCGTCGAAAGGCAGGAGATGCAGGATGTTGCAGGCTCGGTGGTTTGTTGTTGTTTTCTTTCTATTTGTTTGGTTGCGCCGAGACGGGTTGTTTCTGAAATAGGAAATTCGGCAGTTTAGTGTTGTGAAACGT